>JAVGWX010000011.1:38960969-39103469 GCA_036924085.1 Ariolimax columbianus | reverse complement strand
CCGAGACCAGGTCTGGCACATATTGTTGCGTTAACTCACGTCCTTATTTAAACATCGTTGTGGAGTTCTTCACTTTTGTCTTCGACACATTTTCGTCACTATACACTGCTTGCATTCTGCGATTAATGTCAACTGGTCGACATTCTTCAGTTGTTAGAAACCGAATCCCCGCTCGCTGATAAGCTCTGGACGTATTCCTTATCACACCCGCAATGTTTTCAACGATCTGCTGAGGGAACTATGAGTCGGAGTTAAAGACATTTTGCAAACTTTACGGTTGTTATGTGCTGTTTACACCAGAACTGATGTCATTTTGCGCATCGTACGTATGTTCACTTGTTGCAGTTTGGTCCGGTTTAATTTGAACACGCCACGTATATATATATATATATATATATATATATATATATATATATATATATATATATATATATCTTAGTTCTTAGTCGACCTGTACTTCTACAGGAGTAGATGTCACTGTGCAGGTCTCAGCTCTGGTATGAGCTGGATGTAGCCGGGAGAAAGATTTCCTGATTAGCAGGCTAGGCTCGAGCAGCATACTACAACGCTGCGTTGGCACAATCGATTACGGAGGGTGGTTAACCGATGTGCGAATCCATCTTAATGGACCCAAACATTATAGCAAAGTAGACCATATATGTTGCTCTAAACAAACTACCTGCCCATGACCGGTGTTTTGCCATGCCACACAGTCAGTCACCTCTTACGACAGGCTCTCTGTGAAGCAGTGGTGCTATTCTTGTCCTTGTCATACACAAAGACTCCGGCAGCCCATATATATATATATATAATAGACAACGAAACAGAAACATAGACAGAGAGAGGGAGGGAGAGAGAGAGGAAGGGAGAGAGAGAGCACACATCGGATATATTCTGTATGCATTCCTAATGACTTCGTTTACAAGCTCTAGGTATTGGTAGATTGAAGGTAGGCGAGGAAAAAAGCAAAACAAAGCAACAATAACTCCTCAGGAAATGAGCACATCGAATTTAACACGTCAATCCAAAGGCAAGCCGAATTCAATAATGGAGGATTACAAGAGGAAGGCAATCACACATGCTTATACGCGGACAGCACGAGCGCTCGGCGGGAGACGAATTTAGCTTAGATTACTAAACGATAATAGAATAATGCGAGTAATCGGCAAATGAAAGAGTAGGGAGAAATCAGGGTCGTTTTGTTGTTGTAACATTCATACATATAACATACAGTAAAGGATGTATGGTGAGTGGAAAATTATATTGGAAATGGCAAATGTATTACTTATGGTGTGGACGATGGTTGAGAGAAATGGAAAACAAGATAATTAAACATAATAACACAGAGAGAAATAAAGTGGGTGAGATACAGACAGACATGCACGCAGATTTAGACATAGGTAAAATCAGAAACTATAAACACAGATATACATAACATCGGAGTATATGGGGACGGCGTGGGCTAGTGGTTAAGTGACACCGCTCACAACCCCAAGGTGCTGCGTTCACTCCCCATTTCAGCACCGACCGTTACCCCGGGGAAGCAAACCCTTAGAAAAATGTAAGGGGCAAAAGATCATTCCATGAAATTCATGTCGAAGTCCCAAAGAAGTGCCATACATTAGATCAAGCTGAAACATACACTCAAAAAAGTTCCATAAATTTGGTCAACCTGAAGCATACACTCAAAGAAGTTCCATACATTAAGTCAAGATGAAGCATACACTCAAAAAAGGTCCATACATTAAGTCAAGCTGAAGCATACACTCAAAAAAGTGCCATACATTAAGTCAAGCTGATGTACAGACTCAAAGAAGTACCATACATTAGATCAAGCTGATACACAGACTCAAAGCAGTGCCATACATTAGGTCAAGCTGATGCACAGACTCAAAGAAGTGCCATACATTAGGTCAAGCTGACGCACAGACTCAAAGAAGTGCCAAACATTAGTTCAAGCTGATGCACAGGCTCAAATAAGTGCCAACCATTAGTTCAAGCTGATGCACAGACTCAAAGAAGTGCCCTACATTAGGTGCCATATATTTGTCAGGCTGATATTTGCACTCAGTGAAGTGTCATACATTTGGTCTCTCTCTTTCTTTCTCTCTCTCTTTCTCTTTCTATCTCTCGCACGCGCGCGCGCAAGCCCGCCCGCACGATACCGCCCGTCAACCCACGCACACGCGCGCGCACACACACACACTAACACACACACACTAACACACACACAGACTAACACACACACACACACACACACACACTAACACACACACACAGAGAAGTGTAATAAATTATGTCATTCTGACATGTACAATCAAAAAGTGTTAATAATTGGTGTCAAGTTGATATATACTTCAAAATAAGTGTCACTAACTAGGTCAAGTTGATATATACTTCAAAATAAGTGTCACTAACTAGGTCAAGTTGATATATACTACAAAATAAGTGTCACTAACTAGGTCAAGTTGATATATACTTCAAAATATGTTGTCACTAACTAGGTCAGGTTGATATATACTTCAAAATATGTTGTCACTAACTAGGTCAGGTTGATATATACTTCAAAATATGTTGTCACTAACTAGGTCAGGTTGATATATACTTCAAAATATGTGTCACTAACTAGGTCAGGTTGATATATATATCAAAATATGTGTCACTAACTAGGTCAGGTTGATATATATATATATATATACCCTAAAATAGGTGTCACTAAGTAGACCAATCTGATAAATACCCAAAAATAGGTGTGACTAACTAGATAAGACTGACACACATTCTCAAAAAAGTGTCATAAATTGGGTCAAGCGTATGCACACAAAGAAGTGTCAAAAGGTAAGTCCAGCTGACATATTTGCTGATCAGAAGTCACCGCACACGGTCAAGCTACCATAATCCGTATAACTGATACAAAGCACTTGAGTGATTCTTATGTATGCAATGAATGGAGTGCACAAGTGGAATCTCCCATGGAAGCCATTAAAGATGTCTGAGTGTCATTCACAGAAAAAAAAAACAGGGGGAAAAAAAGTATTTAACGAAGAACTCTCTCCCACACACCCGGTCAATCTCTCGTGAACACACGCGGATCACCGCCTTAAGACTAATGAGCCATTCCTGGGGCTCGCATCCAAATTAAACCACAGTTTTGCATCGCAAATGTGATGAATAGGGATCTGTATGGGAATAGCCAAGGCAGATTAGCATAACTAACTGGAAACATAAGCCAAGAGATGCCAGCTCTTGCTGGGCACGGAACATAAATGAATACCTTCTGCATTCATGTATGCATTCGTCCATTTTTCTCATCAGGATTTCTCGTCTTACAAAATGACATGATAGCCCTGTCAGTTAAACAACATGACAGGTCCTAATAGCACACTCGTTAGCATTACAAATTCAAGGAAGGATTGAATCGATGCTTTCCAATCTGCCCATCAGAAAATCAAACGAAAGGTTGTCCCAAATCAGATACGGTCGGTGAGGTTAAATTCTTTATTACGAAGGGCAGTAATTAAGTTACAGCAATTTCAATAATCACATTTTTACCAAAGTCATCATCATCATCATCAGCATACGCATCATCATCGGATTAGTCAGTCCAGAGACTAGTGTTGACGTCTTCTGATCATGTCATGCCATTGTCCTAAGTTAGTTAGTCCGGAGAATTGTGTTGACGCATTCTGACCATGTCAGGCCACTGTACTCTGTTAGTAAGTTAGTATATGGTATTGAAGTCTTCTGATCATGCCACGATACTATCCACTGTTAGCCAGTCCATACACTTGTGTTGAAATCTTATGATCATGTCACGCTACTGTCCTTTGTTAGTGAGACCGGAGACTGGCGTTGAAGTCTTATGATCATCTCACGCCACCGTCCTCTGTTAGCCAGTCCCTACACTTGTGTTGAAGTCTTATGATCATGTCACGCCACCGTCCTCTGTTAGCCAGTCCCTACACTTGTGTTGAAGTCTTATGATCATGTCACGCCACCGTCCTCTGTTAGCCAGTCCATACACTTGTGTTGAAGTCTTATGATCATGTCACGCCACCGTCCTCTGTTAGCCAGTCCATACACTTGTGTTGAAGTCTTATGATCATCTCACGCCACCGTCCTCTGTTAGCCAGTCCATACACTTGTGTTGAAGTCTTATGATCATGTCACGCCACTGTCCTCTGTTAGCCAGTCCATACACTTGTGTTGAAGTCTTATGATCATCTCACGCCACCGTCCTCTGTTAGCCAGTCCATACACTTGTGTTGAAGTCTTATGATCATGTCACGCCACTGTCCTCTGTTAGCCAGTCCATACACTTGTGTTGAAGTCTTATGATCATCTCACGCCACCGTCCTCTGTTAGCCAGTCCATACACTTGTGTTGAAGTCGTATGATCATGTCACGCCACTGTCCTCTGTTAGTGAGACTAGAGACTGGCGTTGAAGTCTTCTGATCATGTCACGCCACCGTCCTCTGTTAGCCAGTCCATACACTTGTGTTGAAGTCTTCTGATCATGTCACGCCACCGTCCTCTGTTAGCCAGTCCATACACTTGTGTTGAAGTCTTATGATCATGTCACGCCACTGTCCTCTGTTAGTGAGACTAGAGACTCGTGTTGAAGTCTTCTGATCATGTCACGCCATTGTCCGCCGTTTCCAACATATCTCGTCAGCTCAGTATAAGTCTGCACTGAAATGTACTTGCAAGCCTGTGTGAAGTCATTGTTTCTTCTTTTACCCTGCATTTTGCCTTCTAGCATATTAAAATACTAGACCTCCACGTCAAGTTAAGACACTCTAACTTTCTGTATACTCGTCCTTAGTTGTCTGTGTGACCCTATATCTTTAAACACTTGTTCATTTAGCTTACTTTTTCTTCACCCCACTCTTTGCATCCTCTGATAGGACCACCTCTCTAACGCTTCTAATGTCTGTTTCAGCCTTGTTGTTCAGAGTGTCTATGTTTCGCCGCAGTACAATGCTACGGGCCAGAAATGTGTAGTCATTATTATTGCCTGAATCTCAATATTGATGTTATTTGTTGTTATATGTTTTTATTTCTCGCTGAATACTTTTTTTGATAATGCGATCAAGTTCTAGTGTCAACGTTACAGCGGGAATCTTGTGTAATAACGTGTCCCAAATATGAAAACCTCGGGACAGTTCAATAATGTGTCCCAAATATGAAAAACTCTGGACAGCAATAATGTGTCCCAAATATTAAAAACTCTGGACAGTTCAATAATTTGTCCCAAAACTGAAAACCTCTGGACAGTTCAATAATTTGTCCCAAATATGAAAACCTTTGGACTGTTCAATAATTTGCCCCAAATATGACAACATCTGGAAAATTCAATAATTTGTCCCAAATATGAAAACCTCTGGACTGTTCAATAATTTGCCCCAAATATGAAAACCTCTGGACTGTTCAATAATTTGTCCCAAATATGAAAACCTCTGGACTGTTCAATAGTCTGTACCTCGGTGCTGAAATATAATCTTTGAGTTTGTTTGGCTATTAGTGAGAACCATCATTTTGTGTGAATTTTCAACATAGTTCCCGTGTCAGGAAATACACTTTTGTCCACCTCTTCGCTAGCTTGTGGATGCCCTAAAGGAAATAAAGAAAGTCGTTTGATATGAGCTTTCGTCAAGTGTGCACCGCCTCCATTGTCAGCTGTCTTGAGACCAATCTGCTACACACTGTGCTTCAACCGAGGTGGTCTTGAACAATTGTGTGTCGGGTCTCACATGGAACTCTACGGGGATATGTCATCGATAGTCGCTCGCCTGTTGCCACTGACTAGCTGGTCAAGCTGGTTAACGTTATGTCAGTTGAGACGGACAGCTGGTCAAGCTGTTTAACGTTATGTCAGTTGTCACGGACTAGCTAGTCAAGCTCGTTAACGTTATGTCAGTTGTCACGGACTAGCTGGTCAAGCTGGTTAACGTTATGTCAGTTGTCACGGACTAGCTGGTCAAGCTGGTTAACGTTATGTCAGTTGTCACGGACTAGCTGGTCAAGCTGGTTAGCGTTATGTCAGTTGTCACGGACTAGCTGGTCAAGTTGGTTATGTCAGTTGTCAAGGACTAGCTGGTCAAGCTGGTTAACGTTGTCAGTTGTCACGGACTAGCTGGTCAAGCTGGTTATGTCAGTTGTCACGGACTAACTGGTCAAGCTGGTTATGTCCGTTGTCGCGGACTAGCTGGTCAAGCTGGTTAACGTTATGTCAGTTGAGACGGACAGCTGGTCAAGCTGTTAAAGTTTTTGTCAGTTGTCACGGACTAACTGGTCAAGCTGCTTAACGTTATGTCAGTTGTCATGTACTAGCTGGCCAAGCTGGTTATGTCACTTGTCACGAACTAGCTGGTCAAGCTGGTTAACGTTACGTCAGTTGCCACGCTAGCTACTTTCCCTGGCCGCGGTTCATCAATGCCGTTTTGTCTTCCGTTTGGTCGGGGTTCGAATTCGAACTGCGACGGTCGGTCCATGGTGTCAATTTTTTCCGGAGATGCCTGGGTTCATCGCTGGAGCTACGGAGTTCGTGCTTTGTGCCATGCTCTCGACAGTTGGAAGTATCCATCTGCCGAGAGAGACCGAACTAAATGGGGAAAACCCGAGGCAATGAAGTCGAGCCCTCGCTTAAAGTTTGGTTTTTTGTTTCTCAAAGTCTTCCGTTTTAAAATCTTTCTACCCATGCAAACACTCTCAAAGTCTTCCGTTTTAAAATATTTCTTCCCATGCAAACACTCAAAGTCTTCCTTTTTAAAATCTTTCTACCCATGCAAACACTCTCAAAGTCTTCCGTTTTAAAATCTTTCTACCCATGCAAACACTCTCAAAGTTTTCCGTTTTAAAATCTTTCTACCCATGCAAACACTCTCAAAGTCTTCCGTTTTAAAATCTTTCTACCCATGCAAACACTCTCAAAGTCTTCCGTTTTAAAATCTTTCTACCCATGCAAACACTCTATTCTGACTTTAAAAACAGTATCCATAGTGAACCTTCATTTTTGTAGTTCAAAAGGTTTCACACTATCTGACCACAGAAAACTAATAACGCCTCGTTGTTCAAAAGGTTTCACACTATCTGACCACAGAAAACGAATAACGCCTCGTTGTTCAAAAGGTTTCACACTACCTGACCACAGAAAACGAATAACGCCTCGTTGTTCAAAAGGTTTCACACTATCTGACCACAGAAAACGAATAACGCCTCGTTCTTCAAAAGGTTTCACACTATCTGACCACAGAAAACGAATAACGCCTCGTTGTTCAAACGGTTTCACACTATCTGACCACAGAAAACGAATAACGCCTCGTTGTTCAAAAGGCTTCACACTATCTGACCACAGAAAACGAATAACGCTTCGTTGTTCAAAAGGTTTCACACTATCTGACCACGGAAAACGAATAACGCCTCGTTGTTCTTCCAAGGCGCAAGTTGAAAAAAGGGCGACCATGCTGTACGCTATATTGCGTATGCGCCTACTGCTCGATCGTCACAATCCCAAAACGGAGTATTGCTAAAAAGCCATTTGGTGACCTGAAATAAGATTCGCCGTTCCACATACACTCGTATCCTATTTATAATCAAATTGATGTTACTTAATCATTAATGCCTGTCCGATGTACATTATTGCACGGAACTTTAACCTGTGTTCTCTTCCATACATCTTAACACGCACGGATCTTTAAAAGTAGTGTTTTACACGGTATTGCACAACACACATCCCGTGTTACTTTCCTCAGATAGTACAGTAACTCTATAGGTAGTGCAACAGC
Source organism: Ariolimax columbianus (assembly GCA_036924085.1). Lineage (NCBI taxonomy): Eukaryota > Metazoa > Mollusca > Gastropoda > Stylommatophora > Arionidae > Ariolimax > Ariolimax columbianus. The sequence goes on along the minus strand of JAVGWX010000011.1, from coordinate 39,095,681 downwards.
CTACAGAACCGTTGGTAACGAAGTACTGAGGTTTACCTCTTTATGGGGGTCTCTGCTATTGTGGGGTGGGATACGTTGATCAGTTCGATTTATCACCTGATAAAGTATAGATTGTTGATGTTGTTGTTGTTGTTGTTGTTGTTGTTGAATGCCCACAATGAGTAGGAATACTCTTTTGTGCGCCATGAAAAAGGCGTTAAGTGGTGGGTTGTCGTAGCTTTCATCACATCCCGAGTGTGGTGATGAAGGTGAACCGGGGTCATCCAGGCGGTTGCTTGGCTTCCTCTGTGTGTCGCTCACTATTATGGGGATCAGGTCGATCCCCCACATCGTTAGCCAGGCCGTCATGAAAACAGCCTGTTTCCAGGAAAGGCTGCAAGGAAACCGAGTTCAGAGCATTGGCCAGTATATTTTGTCGGTCCCTGACTAACATGCGTGATCACTATGCTGTGCCTGAACAGAGATTAGTCGTATAGGTGAAGTATTGCATACTTCATTTCAATTTTCCACCTCTTATGAATCGAGTGAGGTGCTCATGCTGACAGGCGAAAGCAATGAAAGCCAGATAGTCCTCTCTACAGATGCCCTGGCCGAATTTATAGCACTAAAAAGCCAGAAAAATACTGAACTTAATGATTTAAGAGCAGTACTCTGTCAGCTATGCCAGCAGTCCGGACCAAAAAGAGTAGTGGTACAGTGGGTTCCATCCCACTGTAACATCCAAGGCAACGAGGAGGTAGACAGACAGGAAAAAGAAGGTGCAAGACTACCACAACCAGATTCTATTGTGACCTACAAAGAGTCCAAAAGGTTTATTAGGGCCAGATACATGGCCAAATGGGAAACAGAACATACTGGCTACAAAAAAAATGATGCCTATTACCAGTTGAACAAAAGAGAGCAGGTCATGGTCTTCACACTCCGCACCGGCCACAACAGACTGAGGTACCACCTATTCTTCTTCTTCGTACGCTGTCAAACGTCAACCTGTATTTGCTCGAAGAAAGCTGCGGTCATCATGAGGCTGTCGACACTGCCATAGAGCGTGTCTAGTGTTGCCACTGGTGATGGCCACATGTGCTTTCTCTGATCCTCGTATGTCGGGCAGTTTCGTAGCAGATGTTTAGCGGTCATTTTCCCGGTACCACATGTGCGGAGTCTGAAGACCACGACCAGCTCTCTTCTGTTCAGCTGGTAATAGGCATCATTTTTTGTGTAGCCAGTATGTTTTGTTTCCCATTTGGCCATGTATCTGGCCCTAATAAACCTTTTGGACTCTTCGTATGTCACACTAGAATCTGGTTGTGGTAGTCTTGCACCTTCTTTTGCCAGTCTGTCTGCCTCCTCGTTGCCTTGGATGTTACAGTGGGATGGAACCCACTGTACCACTACTCTTTTTGGTGCGGACTGCTGGCATAGTTGACAGAGTACTGCTCTTAAATCATTAAGTTCAGTATTTTTCTGGCTTTTTAGTGCTGTGACTACGGCCAGGGCATCTGTAAACAGGACTATCTGGCTCTCATTGCTTTCGCCTGTCAGCATTGCTTCTACTGCACCCCTCAGTGCCTCTGCCTCCCGTCTGAAATTGCTTGAGAATTTTCCAGTTGCCACTGACAGTGTTATGTTTCTACCATTTGGTAGGCTCAGGAATACCCCTGCCCCTCCGTTCTGTGTTGTATTTGTTACAGAATCGTCGGTGTATGCTTAGGTCCAGTCCATGCTTGGGTAGTTTTCCGTTATGTACCTCAGGGTTATGTCTCTTCTTTCTTTTTCGCTCGGGCTATTCTTGTTTCCAATACCTGGTATATTTTATACCACCTCCGGAATGATATGCTGCTTCCAGGTAGGTTTCCGTACAGTAGGGATGGGCTTTAGTATTGTTACGGTGTTCATAGGGTCTGCGCTCATCTTTGCTTTGGCTATTTCTGCAAAGTTTCTCCGCTTTAGTTTACCATTTTCAAATCAATTTAGTCTCTGATGATGGTCTGTCAGTCTTCTGAGTCTCTCTGCTTGCTGCTAGGCTCTGCAGTCTCTTCTGTCGGTCATGGATTGCAGATTTGAAATCTTTTCAAGTTCTACAATTGGCGTTGACTTCATGCCTGCTGTTATAACTCTCAAGGCCTGGTTTTGAAGTTTGCTAATTTTATCAAAGTTCGCCTTTGCTGCTGTTGTCCATGCCGCAATGCCATACTCGAGAACTGGTCTCACTCTTCCAGTGTACAGTTTCTTTAGTATTCTTTCGTCTGCTCCCCAGCTTGTGCCAGCAAGTCTCCTCATGATTGCCATTCTTTGTCTGGCTCTCATTCGGTTTCTCTCGATCTGACTTTTCCATGTCATGCGCCGATCAAATGTGACTCCCAAGTAGTTTGGCTTGTCGTTTGGCCGCAGATATTTGCCGTTAAGACTTATTTTGGTGTTTTGGGGGTTTGTTTGAAAGCGAGAATATCGTACATGTGGTTTTTTCCTCGTTTATTTTGACCAGCCATGAGTTCGCCCACTCCTCCAACGATGTTAGGGCATGCTGCATCCGATTGTTTGCTATGGTGAGATTTTTTTTCAGAGGTCCACATAGCCAGATCGTCTGCAAACATGGAGCTGTGGACTCTTCTTGGTATATTCTCTGTGATGTTGTTTATATACACCAGGAAAAGTGTGGGTGACAGTACTCCCCCTTGCGGTACTCTCTGCTCCAGTGTCACCTTTTTGCTCATCTGCCCTTGTACTTGAACTCTGGCTGTTCTGTTTTCGAGGTAGTGGTTGATCCATCTGTACATTTTCCCACATACTTCAGTTCTTCGTAGCTTGACTTTGTCCCTCTTTCCACACCTTGTCAAATGCCTTCTCTAAATCCACCAAACCGCTACTGTGTGTTTTTTTCCTGGTAAGCGTTCTCTATTTCCTGGGCTATGAGAGTGATCTGGTCCTCAGTGGATCTGTGCTGTCTAAAGCCTGCTTGCTGTGGAATTAGTATCTGTTTTGCTTCCAGGTGCCACATCAGTCTGGTGTTTATCATACGCTCCATCAGTTTTCCTACATAGCTCAGTAGATTGGTAGGCCTGTATCAATTTGGATCTGTTCTATCTTTTTCATTCTTTGTACCAACTATTCAATAAACTGAAGATAGGTGGCACTGACGAATGCACCTATGATACAGGGAAAATGACCGCTGAACATCTGCTGCAAAATTGCCCGACATACGAGGACCAGAGAAAGCAAATGTGGCCATCACCAGTGGCAACACTAAACAAGCTCTATCTATGGCAGTGTCGACAGCCCCAGGATGATCGCTGCTTTCTTCGAACAAATACAAGTTGACGTCTGGCAGCGTACGAAAAAGAAGAAGAAGAAGGAGAAGAAGAAGAAGAAGAAGAAGAAGGAGGAGACGAGTGAGGTGCTCCAGTAGATACCTGCCCATGTCGTAGTCGCAAGCAATAAGAATGCTAATGAACTTGGCAGAAGCGGGACAACCACCGCCAATAGCTAGAATAACACCTCCAGGCATTTACTGAGAAACAACTTTAGACAGGAATGCCTAACTCGGTCGGCTACGTCTGAGGCAAACCGAACAAACATAACCAGATTTCCAAAGACCCAGTGAAGAATTTAAAGACCAGCGTTCCAACTTAAAGAACTCATGCTGAAGTTGGATGTGTTGGACAAATAGCTGCAAATATCGCAATCAAGATGTAAATTACGACAGAACAAATTATATTCTCCGGTCTAGGTACTACTACATGCAAATCCTTTTTTCAGAGCTTGGTAGTAAAAGACGAAGAAGAAGAACAACAACAACAACAAGAGGAGAAGAAGAAGAAGGAGAAGAAGAAGAAGAAGAAGAAGAAGAAGAAGAAGAATACGCAAGCCCATGTTCTCCACAGTAATGGGAAACTGCATCACCTGGTCTACGACTACTAAATACGGATTGCCCTGAGCTTTTCCTTTACCACTACATCCCACCATGGAAGCCCGTGGAATTCTAAGGCAGTGTCCTCGTTTCTTCAGCTTCGTCGCCGATGCTTGAACGATTATATCGGCGGCATCCAGATAAACGCTATGTATGCATTCCCCAGTGAGGACCTTTCTCCTAAGCGTGCCGGTGTACTCGCTATGCAGCGAGAAGTGATGAACTTTCTCCCGGGCGTGTTGGTGTACTACACATAACTCTCTGCGCACCCTTGCATTACTCCACGTGTACATGTCACACTTGACTCTCGGCGCACCCTAGCATCACTACACGTGTGCATGCCACACGTGACTCTCGGCGCACCCTCGCATCACTCTGCGTGAACATGCCCTACGTGACTTTCTGTGCACCCTAGCATCACTTACGTCTACATGCCACACACGACACACTGCGCACCCTAGCATCACTCCGTGTCTACATACCACATACGACACTCTGCGCACCCTAGCATCACTTACGTCTACATACCACACACGACACACTGCGCACCCTAGCATCACTTACGTCTACATACCACACACGACACTCTGCGCACCCCCGCATCACTCCGTGTCTACATACCACACACGACACTCTGCGCACCCTAGCATCATTTACGTCTACATACCACACACGACACACTGCGCACCCTCGCATCACTTCGTGTATACATACCACACACGACACACTGCGCACCCTCGCATCACTTCGTGTATACATACCACACACGACACACTGCGCACCCTCGCATCACTTCGTGTATACATACCACATACGACACTCTGCGCACCCTCGCATCACTTCGTGTATACATACCACATACGACACTCTGCGCACCCTCGCATCACTTCGTGTATACATACCACATACGACACTCTGCGCACCCTCGCATCACTTCGTGTATACATACCACATACGACACTCTGCGCACCCTCGCATCACTTCGTGTATACATACCACATACGACACTCTGCGCACCCTCGCATCACTTACGTCTACATACCACATACGACACACTGCGCACCCTCGCATCACTTCGTGTATACATACCACATACGACACACTGCGCACCCTCGCATCACTTCGTGTATACATACCACATACGACACTCTGCGCACCCTCGCATCACTTCGTGTATACATACCACATACGACACTCTGCGCACCCTCGCATCACTTCGTGTATACATACCACATACGACACTCTGCGCACCCTCGCATCACTTACGTCTACATACCACATACGACACTCTGCGCACCCTCGCATCCCTTCGTGTATACATACCACACACGACACTCTGCGCACCCTCGCATCACTTCGTGTATACATACCACATACGACACTCTGCGCACCCTCGCATCACTTCGTGTATACATACCACACACGACACTCTGCGCACCCTCGCATCACTTCGTGTATACATACCACACACGACACTCTGCGCACCCTCGCATCACTTCGTGTATACATACCACATACGACACTCTGCGCACCCTCGCATCACTTCGTGTATACATACCACACACGACACTCTGCGCACCCTCGCATCACTTCGTGTATACATACCACATACGACACTCTGCGCACCCTCGCATCACTTCGTGTATACATACCACACACGACACTCTGCGCACCCTCGCATCACTTCGTGTATACATACCACACACGACACTCTGCGCACCCTCGCATCACTTCGTGTATACATACCACATACGACACTCTGCGCACCCTCGCATCACTTCGTGTATACATACCACACACGACACTCTGCGCACCCTCGCATCACTTACGTCTACATACCACACACGACACTCTGCGCACCCTCGCATCACTCCGTGTCTACATACCACACACGACACTCTGCGCACCCTCGCATCACTTACGTCTACATACCACACACGACACTCTGCGCACCCTCGCATCACTCCGTGTCTACATACCACACACGACACACTGCGCACCCTAGCATCACTTACGTCTACATACCACACACGACACTCTGCGCACCCTAGCATCACTTACGTCTACATACCACACACGACACTCTGCGCACCCTAGCATCACTTACGTCTACATACCACACACGACACTCTGCGCACCCTAGCATCACTTACGTCTACATACCACATACGACACTCTGCGCACCCTCGCATCACTCCGTGTCTACATACCACACACGACACTCTGCGCACCCTAGCATCACTTACGTCTACATACCACACACGACACTCTGCGCACCCTCGCATCACTCCGTGTCTACATACCACACACGACACTCTGCGCACCCTAGCATCACTTACGTCTACATACCACACACGACACTCTGCGCACCCTCGCATCACTCCGTGTCTACATACCACACACGACACTCTGCGCACCCCCGCATCACTCCGTGTCTACATACCACACACGACACTCTGCGCACCCTAGCATCACTTACGTCTACATACCACATACGACACTCTGCGCACCCTCGCATCACTCCGTGTCTACATACCACACACGACACTCTGCGCACCCTAGCATCACTTACGTCTACATACCACATACGACACTCTGCGCACCCTCGCATCACTCCGTGTCTACATACCACATACGACACTCTGCGCACCCTCGCATCACTCCGTGTCTACATACCACACACGACACACTGCGCACCCTCGCATCACTCCGTGTCTACATACCACACACGACACACTGCGCACCCTCGCATCACTCCGTGTATACATACCACATACGACACTCTGCGCACCCTCGCATCACTTCGTGTATACATACCACATACGACACTCTGCGCACCCTCGCATCACTCCGTGTCTACATACCACATACGACACTCTGCGCACCCTCGCATCACTCCGTGTCTACATACCACATACGACACTCTGCGCACCCTCGCATCACTTCGTGTATACATACCACATACGACACTCTGCGCACCCTCGCATCACTCCGTGTCTACATACCACATACGACACTCTGCGCACCCTCGCATCACTCCGTGTCTACATACCACATACGACACTCTGCGCACCCTCGCATCACTCCGTGTCTACATACCACATACGACACTCTGCGCACCCTCGCATCACTCCGTGTCTACATACCACATACGACACTCTGCGCACCCTCGCATCACTCCGTGTATACATACCACACACGACACTCTGCGCACCCTCACCTAGCTAAGCGTGCACGCCCTCCTCCGCATTACTCTCTGGGTACCCTCTTCCCCAACATAACTCTAAGCCTACCTTTACGTCCTTGTGTGAATCATATGCTGAGAACCACTGCTCTACATTTTTATTTGTAAATCTGATATGTGTTACCTAGGTGGAGCCGCCGAAGGATTTGGTGCCCACTTTTGACATCATTTATGTGATAATTCTTAGGGAGCTTATATCCAAACTGCCGCACGCATTAATAGCCCTGCTCAACTAAGTGCACTTGACTTCAAGGTTACAGCGACACGGCGATATCATAATGGCGATACACGTGGATTTGCACTTGGAAACCGCCTGATCTTTACATGAGTACACTCAAGACCAAATTGCTTTGATATAGCTTTCATCAATTTCCCTACACGCTATCAACATTTTAATTATGTGATATTGTTGTTGTTGGTGGTGATGCTGTTGTTGGTGGTGATGCTGTAGATGGTGGGTGGTGTCCAATGTAAACAATGAGTAAGTTTACTCTTTTGTGCGCACTGAAAAGCGCGTCAAATGACTAGTTGTAGTAGCTTTTCTCACATCCCGAGCGTGCTGATGAAGGTGGACAGCGCCATTCCAGACGGTTGTGCTATGCTTGGCTTCAGTTGCGTGGCGCTCACTGCTACGGGCATCATGTCGATCCACATATCGTCAGCCATACTGTCATGAAAACATATGAAAATATTTTTTTAGGAAACTCTTAATGGAAGAGAGATAGTGGTCTTGGCTAGTATATTGTGCCTGGCCCTGACACGGCGTTCTGGTCAGTATGTTGTGCCTGACCATGGCCTACTTTAAATAGGCTGTCTGACTGACCTGGAAAACACTTTGAAACGTCGCATTCCACAGCCGACTAAACAATGGAACTCATATTGCGCAAAGGTGTGTAAACAATTAATGCTCTACACAGAGATATCAAACAAAATCGCGGTACAAAACACAATAAATCACTGTTGAGAGTGATACTTTCACAAAATCCTGTCCTGAAACAAAATGTATATCCAACTTTTAAAACGCTATTATAGTTGTACTGATAGTTGACACATGCAAGTTCCGTTATTTAGTCAACCGTAGAATGTGACGTTACAAAAGAATGTCACCGTAGTTCAGAAGGCATGTATCTACAGTATGTTGTGCCTAGTCTTTCAGTTCCCCTGCGACTAAACCGAATGTTCTTCATGTGGTGAGAGCGAAAAATATATAATTTTCAAGAACCAAAAAATTGGAGTTTCGCGAATAATGAATGGTGCATATAGTAACAGAGTCGCATTTTGTGAATATTCAAAAAATCGAAACTATATCCAATTATCTAACTGAGCACAGACTAATTGTGAGTTTAACCCGAACGCAGGAAAGGTGGATAGAAAAAAAAATATATGTTACAGAAAGATCATCACAATACCCTGGACAGAGAAAAAGACAAATGTAGACATTCGGCAAAGAGTGGAGCATAGAGAAAGAACTGGTTTATCAATTGCATTGTGGCTAGAAAATGCAATTACTTTGGTCACATCAAGAGAAACAACGGTCTCAAGAGAACGGTGATGGAAGGTATGGTGTCAAGCAAAAGAGGAAGGGGTAGACCAAGAAGACGATGGCATCAAGATATCCAGGAATGCCTGGGTATGGCTGTGGCGGAGGCTGGAGTTTTGGCAAGGGAACGAGTTTCTTTCAGACAGACTGTGATGGAAGCGACGTTCTCTATAAAGGACATGCTACACGATGATGATGATAAAATATATATATATATATTAGTTAGTTAGTTTTCTTTCCACTTGTGCCGTTTAGCGTCGTGGGGAGCTTGAGTCGTCTATCCTGCGCCAAGTGCGTTGCGTCGGTCAATGTAAATATCCGTCGTATAAAAAGTGGAAATGTGAACATTATTACGGAACACCATAAATATATATATATAAAATAATGCTACATCGACGGCGATGAACCGAGAGCTGTCTTAGCAAAAAAGTAAAGACGAATTCATGAGGACGACTTTAAAGAGTGCTAAAACGTCATGGCTAAAAGTGTCAGACACATCTCCAGGATCGGACACTTTCGTGATACAAAATGGGCAAATAATTTAGCATTTGCCCGAGATCACACGCGTAAATGTCTCGCAGCACGCATCTCATTAGCAACGAGCACAAGACATTTTTCAAGACAGCGCACAACGTGTTTACGTTGGGATGATGGGGAGAATGAAGTTAGCAAAAGGTGATTGGGTTATTCAGCCGCCATTTCCAGATCGAACATCGGCAACATCAGATCATCAGTGTCGTCCATCTTTTGATGTGATGGCTCATTCTGACAGGAATGTATGCTAAATATAAGTCCATATATGTTCATCTTCGTACATCTGTATCCGTCTATGTCCATCTATATCAACATATGTCCATCTGTATCCCTCTATGTCTATCTGTATCCGTCTATGTCAATCTATATCAATATATGTCCATCTGTATCCATCTATGTCCATCTGTATCCGTCTATGTTCATCTGTATCCGTCTATGTCCATCTATTTCAATCTATGTCCATCTGTATCCCTCTATGTCCATCTATATATGTCTATGTCCATATGCATCCATCTATATCGGTCTATGTCTATATGTCTACACCGCCCATATCCATATATCCGTCTACATATATATTCATCTATGTCCATATGCATCCATATATGTCCATATATATCCGTCTTTGTCAATATGTATCCGTCTATGACAATATATATGCGTCTATGTCCATCTATGTTCATATGTATCCGTCTATTTCCATCTGCATTATTTACGCTCAATTGTATCATCTACGCCCACCTGTATCATCTATGTCCATATGTGTTAGTTCATGTCCATATGTATCCGCCTATATCAACATGTATCCATCTATGTCATTATGTATCCGTCTATGTCCACGTGTACCCATTTGTATTAACATGTATCCATCTATGTCCATATGTATAAATCTATATCCATATATGTCCATATTTTTCGTCAACGTACATCTGTTTCATATACGTCCACATGTTTCTTCTAAATCATTGTTATCCATATGTCCATCTTCGCCCATCTGCATCCATCTGTATCCATCTATATTCATAAATGTACATTTTTGTCCATACATTTCCATCTATCTTCATATATATATATATATATATAAAGCAAAGGTCACCGTCATTCGTTGATGGCATAATTTATTTTGCTAGCGCTATTTTTAGTAAAGATTAACTACGCTACTTTTTATCCGCACTCTCTCGTCTCGAGCCGCCCGACCAGAGTGGCAAGTCAAGGACAAGATGACTAAGGGGCGACTACGACATGCAGGGGACTCCGCATCAAGCACCCGTGAAAAAGACGGCGGAGTCCGGAGTCGAACCCAGACCACCTGATAGGAACGCCGACGGCTCAACCACTTCGCCACGGAATCCCCATATATATATATATGTGTGTGTGTGTGTGTGTGTGTGTCCATCTATATCCATAAATGTCTATCTCCGCAAATCTATACCCATCTATATTCATATGTATCCATATATGTCCAACTAAATTCGTATGCATCAATATATGTACATATATGACCGTCCACATAGACATCTAAGTAAATGTACATACAACTACGACCACCTGTGTCAAACCATTTAATTCTATTGACTACTTTCCCAATCTTTCTACATCTATTCCGCTCTATCTTCATCTCCATCCAACTCCATCTATATCTATCTCCATCTACCCCCCCCCCCCTATCTCCATCTATCACCCTCTTTCTCCCTCTATCTCCATCCATCTCAATCAATGAGAACAGTAAAGATGGCGCCATAACTGGCTGAAGGTCTACATTGCTCTTCTGGTTTAGTTCATTATAGATGCCGCCAGACCATGGCTTTCCCGGGAATTGACTCTGGTCGACTACTTATGTCTGTGTCTAGCAGACGTGGTGTTGTTTTCCATTTGGACTGGTTAATTCGTTCGCTTTGTGTCCACCTACTCAAGTATGCCTTTGGATGAAAGATTAAGCCACTGTCATCTACTACATAAAAATAAAAATCTTGATAAGAATTATTTCAACTAAGCACAATTAGCTTCGAACAACCGCAACAACACTTGACTGACACTGCATTTTATATAGAGGCCGTGACATACAGATTAGCGTAAAACGTTGTGAAAACACATACTTTTTTTTTAAAAACGTTTTACGGTTAAAATAAAAGACAACTTTTATTTACACTGGGACTTTTTTTGTTGGTGGTGACTACAGGAGTGTACAATTTTCTTATTCTTCGGGAGTCCGTTACAATTTGATGGATTAACTAGTCGCATTAGAAAGCTTCCAATCAGAGAACTCCTAGCACAATTACAAGATGACTATTATAATATAAGTAGGCAATAGCAGATTGTCATACGCCACAGAACGGGGTACAACCGACTCCGCAGCCACATGTATACAAAATTTAGGATTGGCAGCTCAAGTATGTGTACATGTGGACAGGCCCCCCCCAGACTGCGGAGCAGGACTGTCCAGAGTATGAGATACTGAGGCGGACATACTGGTGAAGAGAAATAACACTGGAAGGGAAACTATATGGACTTTTATATGAGTTGCAGAAGACAGTGAGGTTCATACAAGAGACAACTTTGCAGATGTAGACATACTCAAAGCGGCAGAAGACAGTGAGGTTCATACAAGAGACAACTTTGCAGATGTAGACATACTCCAAGTGGCAGAAGACAGTGAGGCTCATACAAGAGACAACTTTGCAGATGTAGACATACTCAAAGCGAACGAAACAAGACAGTGAGGTTCATACAAGAGACAACTTTGCAGATGTAGACATACTCCAAGCGAACGAAAAAAGAAGAAGAAGGAGGAGGAGGAGGGAGAGGAGGAAGGGGAGGGGGACGAGAGGAAGGGGAGGAGAAGGGAAGAAGGGGAGGAGGAGGGAGGAGGAGGAGGAGGAGCAGGAAGAAGGAAGAAGAAGGAAGAAGAAGAAGGAAGAATAAAACGAAGAAGAGGAAGAAGAAGACGAAGAGAAAGAAGAAGAAGTCGCATAAGTAGAGGATGTACGCATAACGTAAGGTCTCTAGGTTATGGAGAAATTTGTTAAAATTGGAGAAAAAGAAGTCCATGCAAACGGACAATTGTCACGTCAAGATTAATAAATGCGTTAAAAAAACAATTTGACGGTATCTTATTATTGATAACGTTCATACAATGTAGACGATTTATAGGTGTTGATGAATATCGTCGTTTCTCCCAGTGATCGCACGCAGTGTGCAGGTCAGACCTTTTTATTTCACCTCCCGAAAGCGAACATGTAAACGTTGTATCAGGGTTACAATTTGAGAAATTGGTTTTTATATTCATGTTTTCTATTTACTCATTTATGGATCTCATGTGGGAGAATGATATTTGTGTACCGACGGAAAGGAGGGAAACATTAATGGAGATGTTGGAAACAATGTAGACGGATTCCAACGACCAAAACACTGGTTGACGAAATTGGTAAAGAAAATATCGTAAACATGGTATACAATACTCATTCATCATAAATGTATGCAACTTTTATCTGGGAGGAACATGAGAGGAGAGAGGGAGAGAAAGAGAGAGGGAGAGAGATGTGGGGGGGGGGGGGAAGTAAAAAACTGAGAGAAAAATATAGCAAGACAGAGGCATGAGAAAGAAATATAACAAGTGCGGGGCAAAAGAGAAACATATACAAATGAAGAGACAAGAGAAAGAAACATTGCAAGAAAGAGGCAAGAGAGAAATGTATAAAGAAAGAGGCAATAGAAAGATACAAAGCAAGAAAGAGGCATGAGAGATAATTATATTAAGAAAGAGGCAAGAGAAATACACATAGTAAGAAAGAGGCAAGAGAGAGAAATATATAAAGAAAGAGGCAATAGAGAGAAATATAGCAAGAAGACAAATATTGCAAAAAAAGAGGCAAGAAGGGAAACATCAAGAAAGAGACACGAACGAGAAAGATAGCAGGAAAGATGGCGAGAGAAATATAGCAAGAAAGAGATACAAAAGAGAAATTTAGCAAAGAAAAGAATGGCATTTGAGAGAAATATAGCAATAAAGAGACACAAGTAAGAAATATGGCAAGAAAGAGACACGGACGAGAAATATAGCAAGACAGAGGCAAGTGAGAGAAATATACCATAAAAGAGGCAAGATAATGGATTCTTGCAAGTGCGAGGCAAGAGAGAGAAATATATCAAGTGTGAGGTAATAGAGAGAAATATAGCAAGAAAGGGGCAATATAAATACACAAAGCAATAAAGAAGCAACAGAAAGAAATACAGCAATTGTGAGGGGAAATTAAAAATGATATATATATTATTATAAGTAAAGCGTGGCAAGGTAAAGCGTGGCAAGGTAAAGCGTGGCAAGGTAAAGCGTGGCAAGGTAAAGCGTGGCAAGGTAAAGCGTGGCAAGGTACAGACATATTGCTGGAAGAGAGATACATATAGCAAGAGCGAGGCAGAGACATATAGTAATGGCGAGGCAAGAGAAAGAAATATAGCAAGAGCGAGGCAGAGACATATAGTAATGGCGAGGCAAGAGAAAGAAATATAGCAAGAGCGAGGCAGAGACATATAGTAATGGCGAGGCAAGAGAAAGAAATATAGCAAGAGCGAGGCAGAGACATATAGTAATGGCGAGGCATGAGAAAGAAATATAGCAAGAGCGAGGCAGAGACATATAGTAATGGCGAGGCAAGAGAAAGAAATATAGCAAGAGCGAGGCAGAGACATATAGTAATGGCGAGGCAAGAGAAAGAAATATAGCAAGAGCGAGGCAGAGACATATAGTAATGGCGAGGCATGAGAAAGAAATATAGCAAGAGGGAGGCAGAGACATATAGTAATGGCGAGGCAAGAGAAAGAAATATAGCAAGAGCGAGGCAGAGACATATAGTAATGGCGAGGCATGAGAAAGAAATATAGCAAGAGCGAGGCAGAGACATATAGTAATGGCGAGGCAAGAGAAAGAAATATAGCAAGAGCGAGGCAGAGACATATAGTAATGGCGAGGCATGAGAAAGAAATATATCAAGAGCGAGGCAGAGACATATAATAATGGCGAGGCTTGTGGGAAAGAAATATATCAAGAGCGAGGCAGAGACATATAGTAATGGCGAGGCAAGAGAAAGAAATATAGCAAGAGCGAGGCAGAGACATATAGTAATGGCGAGGCATGAGAAAGAAATATAGCAAGAGCGAGGCAGAGACATATAGTAATGGCGAGGCAAGAGAAAGAAATATAGCAAGAGCGAGGCAGAGACATATAGTAATGGCGAGGCATGAGAAAGAAATATAGCAAGAGCGAGGCAGAGACATATAGTAATGGCGAGGCAAGAGAAAGAAATATAGCAAGAGCGAGGCAGAGACATATAGTAATGGCGAGGCATGAGAAAGAAATATATCAAGAGCGAGGCAGAGACATATAATAATGGCGAGGCATGAGAAAGAAATATATCAAGAGCGAGGCAGAGGCATATAGTAATGGCGAGGCAAGAGAAAGAAATATAGCAAGAGCGAGGCAGAGACATATAGTAATGGCGAGGCAAGAGAAAGAAATATAGCAAAAGCGAGGCAGAGACATATAGTAATGGCGAGGCAAGAGAAAGAAATATAGCAAGAGCGAGGCAGAGACATATGGTAATGGCGAGGCAAGAGAAAGAAATATAGCAAGAGCGAGGCAGAGACATATAGTAATGGCGAGGTAAGAGAAAGAAATATAGCAAGAGCGAGGCAGAGACATATAGTAATGGCGAGGCAAGAGAAAGAAATATAGCAAGAGCGAGGCAGAGACATATAGTAATGGCGAGGCATGAGAAAGAATTTTATAGCAAGAGCGAGGCAGAGACATATAGTAATGGCGAGGCAAGAGAAAGAAATATAGCAAGAGCGAGGCAAGATAGAGAGGTACATAGCAGGAACAAGACAGACAGGCAGTGACAGAGATAACGACATATTGCTGGAAGAGAAAGAAATATAGCAAGAGCGAGGCAGAGACATATAGTACGAGCGAGGCAAGAGAAAGAAATTTAGCAAGAGCGAGGCAGATACATTTAGCAAGAGCGAGGCAAGAGAAATAAATATAGCAAGAGCGAGGCAAGAGAAAGAAATATAGCAAGAGCGAGGCAGAGACATATAGTACGAGCGAGGGAAGAGAAAGAAATTTAGCAAGAGCGAGGCAGATACATTTAGCAAGAGCGAGGCAAGAGAAATAAATATAGCAAGAGCGAGGCAAGAGAAGGAAATATAGCAAGAGCGAGTCAGAGACATATAGTACGAGCGAGGCATGAGAAAGAAATATAGCAAGAGCGAGGCAGATACATTTAGCAAGAGCGAGGCAAGAGAAATAAATATAGCAAGAGCGAGGCAAGAGAAAGAAATATAGCAAGTGCGAGGCAGATAAATTTAGCAAGAGCGAGGCAAGAGAAAGAAATATAGCAAGTGCGAGGCAGATAAATTTAGCAAGAGCGAGGCAAGAGAAAGAAATATAGCAAGAGCGAGGCAAGAGAAAGAAATATAGCAAGAGCGAGGCAGATTCATATAGTAAGAGCGAGGCAAGAGAAAGAAATATAGCAAGAGCGAGGCAAGAGAAAGAAATATAGCAAGAGCGAGGCAGATTCATATAGTAAGAGCGAGGCAAGAGAAAGAAATATAGCAAGAGCGAGGCAGATTCATATAGTAAGAGCGAGGCAAGAGAAATAAATATAGCAAGAGCGAGGCAAGAGAAAGAAATATAGCAAGAGCGAGGCAGATTCATATAGTAAGAGCGAGGCAAGAGAAAGATATATAGCAAGAGCGAGGCAAGAGAAAGAAATATAGCAAAAGCGAGGCAGATTCATATAGTAAGAGCGAGGCAAGAGAAAGAAATATAGCAAGAGCGAGGCAGATTCATATAGTAAGAGCGAGGCAAGAGAAAGAAATATAGCAAGAGCGAGGCAGATTCATATAGTAAGAGCGAGGCAAGAGAAAGAAATATAGCAAGAGCGAGGCAAGATATAGAGGTATATAGCAGGAACAAGACAGGCAGGCAGTGACAGAGATAGTGAGATAACGAGAGAAAGAAAGAAAGAGAGAGTGAGATAGAGAGAGAGAGAGAGAGAGAGAGACCAGCAATTGGAACGGATTGACATGTGAACATAATTTGAGGCTGCTGAATACAACGTATTGACAAGACCACAGATAACTAACCGTCCAGTCCACGTGAGACCGTAGCTCCTTCTTCTTAAAGCCGCCACACTCAGCATGGCTTGGGTGGAGATAATTAGTATGGCTGAAACTGCTCTTAGCGATCGCCCGCCTGTTCAAAAAGAAATATGTACAGTTGAGGGAGTCCCTTAACTACGTTCAGATCAATGATATTGGGATCGATTTTTAACATGAAGAGGCATACAGACGTTCCAGGCGAGGCAGACGAGTCTCTCTCGGGGAATGGTGAAATGAATACTGATTGTCCATGTAGCTCACTGTTTATACGCACTTCTATGCCCGTCTTTGGTCAAGCCAATTTTGATTTTAAAATGCTGCCATTAGAGAAAAAAAAAAGCGTTCGCCTTATTTCTTTGTTTCACAAGACGAAGTGCGTTGCACTATGTTTCTATTTTGCGCCCGCCAGTCCAGTGCATCCGACTTCGTCAAGCATTTTATGTAAAGAACTGCTTCCTCCTGAGTGTTCTAAGGGTTTGCTTCCTCTGGGTATCGGCCGGTGCTGTGATTCGGGAGCAAACCCAGCACCTTCGGCTTGTGGGCTGTGTCACTTAATCACTAGTCCACATCGTGCTGTCATTAGGGTCGTCAATTCATAATTTAGATCCGATATCTGTTAGCCATGTACCAATTGATGGCTGGATGGACTGAATAATGTTATTGTATGTAGTACATAATGAGATGCACGGACAGCAATTACTTCCTAGAGGCGACACAAGTTGGGTTGGAACATATAAACATATTCATTCACACTTACACACATTTTAAGTCCGATAACACAGTCAATAAACACGGGTAAGTGACAATGCACAATATCTGCTGCGGACGAGGGATGTGCTGAGTCGTTAGGTGCAAACATCCCAGTCATACTGTAAACTAACGACACATCGCAAGCCGTTCTCCGGACTACACCCTGTTACTTGCACAGTCGTGTTCAAGGCTTTGTAGCGGAGGAATGAGAACAAAAAAAGAAGAAAAAGACGAAGAAGAAGAAGAAGAGGAAGAAGAAGAAGAAGATATTTAAGAAAACAGCGTAGTGCATAATATCGATCTTTTGTGAAGGATACAGTTGCCAACGCATGCAAGGCAAAACATGGCAGGTCTGGCCACCTGCATCGAAAAACTGATGACTGTTGGGGGAAAGTGCCTAAACAATGATATTAGTAGTCAATTTGGTAGTCTACATTTGAAACATCGATGTGGCCCTCGGCTTAAAAAGAAAAAAAACTGTAATTTAAAACAAAATTAAAAAATACATTTTTTTAAATGTTGCCTTTTCGTTTTAAGTGGCTCGCGGTTAGGCAAAGGTTGAACAGCACTGAAGCAGAGCTTCGGCTAATCAAGATCGCATGATTGGAAGCTCGCAGCCACTGGTACCTGGCACAGCCGTTCATGAATGTTTAACGTTTACGCGTTAGAGTAGAACTGATTAAACACCACGGAAGGAAAGAGCAGAATGGGATCGATAGATAGACGGACAGAAAAACATGCATATATACAATACACAGGCAGAGATAACGTGTGTATATATATATAGGGCTTGACAAAAGCGCTCGTCTGTGATGAGTAATACTATTAGCTTGACAAGTTACACACAATCTGCTTTTAATCGTTAATTACGTTTTTAATCGTTACTACATAACGACTCTGTGTAACAGACCCAACTG
Organism: Ariolimax columbianus; assembly: GCA_036924085.1. Taxonomy (NCBI): domain Eukaryota; kingdom Metazoa; phylum Mollusca; class Gastropoda; order Stylommatophora; family Arionidae; genus Ariolimax; species Ariolimax columbianus. The sequence goes on along the minus strand of JAVGWX010000011.1, from coordinate 39,077,640 downwards.
TTTGCCCTGGCCGTTATTCTAACTTAGAACATTCTCACACTCATCCACATCATCATGACCACACACTTCAAATAATATAGCACACATCAGATGGCATATTTATTACATAATATTCAAATCATAAAAATGAGTAGTGGAATTACAAACACAATTCCATACATATCATCTTAACTAACTATTCCTGTTATATATAAGTTAATATAAATATTAAATAAAGCGGAAATTTTAAACATGAGCTATTGATGGAATTCCCAACTATCTAAACCCAGTTCTTTTGCCTTGCAATTACATTTCACACACCTCGCCTTAACTGCGTCCTCAACACACCTTATCAAATACTCTTCCTCACTCAAATCCCCTCAGGCGGGCGACCTGGACATACCTCGTTCACACTGTGTCCTGCTTACAACACAAAGTTCAGATTATCACTTAATACAAAACTCACACACCTACTTGAGCGATCCTGTTCTATCACTAACATTCGTGCAACAGTCTATCAATCGCTCCTCTAGCTAAGTCGGTGAGTTAAACATACTATCTAAATTCAGTCTCTCTCTCTCTCTCTCTCTCTCTCTCTCGCTCTCATCTCTCTATCCCTCTTCATCCAGCCTCCTGAGCTAAACTTTCTCCAGTTATATATACTCAATCAGAGTCAGAGCTTGACCAATGGATCTCCGGGGATGGCTATATTCAGTCTTATTGGAACGAAACACTTTGCACACCTGTCACTCATTCTCTCGCAGCAAGCCCCGCTGCCAATCCGTCTGTCAATCATTTTCTCCCTACCCAAATCGGAAGGCCAGTGGTCAGCTCCTACCTGTCCACATTCTTTGCCCCAACTCTTTTCTCCTTTGTTGAGACGGTGAGTGACCTTGACACGCCTTCAGGTACCTTTGTTATCAGCAACCACATCACCCCTGTCCTAAACTCCCCTTGCTCCGGCGGGAACTGTTACATCTGGTACAATTATTAATGCTATTACAGTTCGAATAGATTGTACATTAGCTAGTTTATGATGGTGAATCTAAACAGACCTCCACTGCAACAATTTAAACACAACGCATGCCTCTGATAGCAGTGCATTTTTTCTTTAGAAGAAATAGCCTAATACTGTGTAACATATACAATATATTTTGGTTTCGTACGCATTGTTATCGAGAATTAAAAGTGATTTAGTGCCAAGTGAACATTTCTAAACATCCATTCTATGACTGTAGACCGTCTATGCTGACATTCTTGCCGGACTGGTCAGCATCCCTACAATTTGTCAAGCCCTGTTTGCCTTGGCTTGGCTTCGTTCGTTCTCAATCTCCCGCCACCAATCCCTTAAAGGGCTTAAGTAGCAGAATGTAGTCCAGGGAACGGAATGCGTTGTGTCGTAGTTTACAGCTTGACTGCGATTTTGCACTTTTCCGTCCAACACATCCGACTTCAGCAACCATTTTTGAGTACCGGGTTAGTATTCCCGCTTCGATCACTTCTCCTTAGCCAGCCTGCCCTACTGCAGCCTGTTATCCAGGATCACCGCGTGGAGGTGTAGAAGGGTCTTGGCAGCTCTGTTTCGCTGGCTCTGACGCTAGCAGTCAGCTATGGGTCGCTGACCACTGCAGCTAATGCGCTGCTCAGCTCTGGTTCGCTGGCCCTGACGCTAGCAGTCAGCTATGAGTCGCTGGCCACTGCAGCTAATGCGCTGCTCAGCTCTGGTTTGCTGGCCCTGACGCTAGCAGTCATCTATGGGTCGCTGACCACTGCAGCTAATGCGCTGCTCAGCATCTTGATCCCGAGCCCTGTATATATATATATATATATATATATATATATATATATATATATATATATATATATATATATATATATATATATGGCACTTGACACGATATCGTTGCCAGTTATTTACCCAATTCCTAAGTCAACTTTTCCTGGGTATATAGAAGTGTACAGTGGTGCTATTCGTTTCTCCCTGATAGGGGACTTCAATATAGGCGCCAGAGATGGGGCAAACAATTGCGTCCGGCCTCGTATTGTTTATGGACTAAACTTATTTTACGTAGGAATCACTCCTTTCGTTTGATTACACACATGTGCATTAAATACTGACACAACTGAGATGCGTGGCTACCATCTAACGTACCCCTAACATCGTGTCCACACTTTTCACTCTTCTACTAAAGAAAACTGAAAAGGCAGAACGGGCGTTACAAATAAGAAAGATGCAGTCCGAAGATATATTAAGGAAAAGATTATGATATATTTAGAAACATACTCTGTTACAGTAAACAAAATATCCTGATCTGAATCTTTTCCTATATGTAAAATAAACCACAAAAAAAAACAACAACATGATAATACCCATCGGCACACATAGACCCCCCAACCCAAGATCACTATTGGTAATGAAGAAACTGATCACCTGGATTACTTTGAATACTTTGTTGCTTTGATAACAAAAGACGGGGACTATGCAAGGGAAATGAGGAGACGATTATCCATAGTGATGCAGAAACTGAACAGTATGCAAAATATGTGTCACAATACTAACACAGAATTATCATTGAAGATCCTCAGAACATACATATTCCTGTTTCTATCATGTGTTATGATAATACGATTATGTCGTCATATGCATGGATTCTATTATTTATTTAGCCTAGCATGAAACACGGCAAAAACATTTTAAAAATACGTGGGTTGTCTCTTAAAAAGGCATAAGGGCTACCAACTTGGTGTGGTTGAATGTTTATGTCGTTCCCTTCACGAGTTATGGGAGTATGACTATATGGTTTGATGAAGAATAGTGTTTACCGGCAATTACTGGCACGATGAACTGATACCATAACCGATTTGGACATCAGCGAATTTACCATTTAACAATTTTCTTCACTTTATTGTACAGCACATTTTGATCAATTGCATATGTTTCCGAATTCAGTCAATCAATCAATCAAAGCCCGTCGCTTCTTTCGGTGCATAGGCCATCGACAACATCTCGTCAGCTTGCACGGTCCTGGGCTGCTTTTTCTGCCTCTCTCCAGGAGTAATTCATTAATTTTAGCTGCTTCTCCCATTATCTTCTCCACGTATTGCTGGGTCTACATGTCTCTCTCTTTTCCCCTGAGGATTCCATGTAAGAGCATGTCTGGAAACGTTAGACTATGCCTTCCGAAGCGTATGTTCTATCCAGCCCTATTTTTTGTGCTTAATTTGTTGTTCCAATGGCTGTTGTTGGCTCCTTTCCCACACGTCTTAATTCCTCACCATGTCCTGCCACTTTATGCCCATTATCCTTCGTAGGCATCTGTTAACGATAGTCTGCATTTTATCATCTATAATTCTTCTCTTTTCTAAACAGCGTGGGGAGTATTTCCTCATAACCATAATTATGTAATTCCACTATAAGTTATGTCGCTCTTCTTTGTATCTTTTCCAGCATGTTTATATCCCCTCTGCGATAAGGACTCAGACCAGTATGCAGGGGCTAACACTAATGTTGGGATTCACTTGGCAAGTCACCAGTTGATTTTCACCTGCCAACAAATATGAAACAAAGGAGGTAACACCTCCCCACAACGCCTAACGACATAAGTGGACTGACGATAGATAGATAGATAGATAGATAGATAGATAGATAGATAGATAGATAGATAGAAAGATAGATAGATAGATAGATAGATATATAGATGGATGGATGGATGGATGGATGGGTGGATGAATAGATGGATGGGCGGGCGGATGGCAGGCAGAGAGACATATATATATATATATATATATATATATATATATATATATATATATATATATATAAATATATATATATATATATTTATAGAGAGATACAGATAGATAGATAGAAAGAAAGAGACAGAGAGATACAGATAGAAAGATAGATAGATAGATAGATAGATAGATAGATAGATAGATAGATAGATAGATAGATAGATAGACAGATAGATAGATTGATAGATATGTATTTAGGCAGGCAGGCACGCACGCAGACAGACAGGCATACACACATACGCACAGACGCATATACACACATACACAGACAGACAGATATATAGATAGACTATCACTTCCATGGCTGCTTTGTTTAATATTTCCTTTGATTATACTTAACATTGCATTTGTCTTTATCACTGCTACCTGGACTCGCTCACACACATTACCTGCATGATCTATTATTACCCCTAGATCGCATTCTTTTCCCTATTCAAAACACTTTCGTCTCACCTTTGACAAGGCGCATTAGTCACATAGAGGGTCGTTGTTCGAATCCTGGATGAGGGGGACGGCGTAGCCTAGTGGTTAAGTGACACGGCTCACAACCAGAAGGTGTTGGGTTCGATCCCCATCACAGCACCTGCCGTTACCCCGGGGAAGCAAACCCTTAGAAAATGCAGGAGGAAGCAGACCCTTACATAAAATTGATGCTGAAGTCGGATGCACTGGGCCTTCAGGCGCAAAATAAAAACGCACATCGCCTTGGGGATTAGAGAAATAAGGCGAACGCAAAAAAATCAAAAAATCCTGGATGAATATAACATCACTTGCTCTTCTGTTTGTTCTTTATATATGTTTTCCAAGCAGACAATGCTTGTTTTCGTGATCATTGCAAACACATCCACTTCATCACCTAGACAAGACACACAAACACTTAATTGCGTGATCGGGTTTCATTGCATTCCACAGAGGTATGAGGTTATGTGTCAGGTCAGCGCGCCCCTCCTCCGATTATGGGATGGATGTAGCAAAGCTGAGCAAGTCGACGTTACAATGCTCATGGGGAGCCATTCGTGCATTATCGTACATGAGGATTAAGAATGTGTCTTTGAAACTCAGCGGGTAGCAGGCAAAAATTCAATCAGACCAGCCTATTCTCTGGCTAATTGACAGCATGGGCACATATACACGAAAATAATAAATCTGAGGGGTGCATAAAGTGAGTTCATCATTTAAATGAAGAAACTGAAGAAAACAAAACTAACTATTTGCCACAATCGGTGGGCAGGAAAATACTTCTTTTTCTCCTTCTTTCTCATCATATGCCACGGAACTTTATAGAGAGTAGATGAAAACTCAGTTTGATTTCAGGGAAATTAGATAGCAAAGTCGAATGGTAAAATCAAAGAAGAAATTTTAGGACAGGGGCTTACAATCTGCCATACCACGTGCATGAATAGGCTCAACATAGTCTAGACCGCGGATAATGAGCCGACATGGTATCAAGTTATCCATTCTTTCTTCTTTTCGGGTTTGTCCTGTTTGTACCTTTCATTGTCAGGTTATAGAGAGATTTCTTGACCCGGCACTAATGTGTGCTTGGTACACGGGAAGCTTTACTGCTTCTGTTATTTCTACTATCCATTGTTTGTGTGGTCGGCCTTTGGCTTTGTATCCATTGCATCTGTATAGCATTGCTTTCTGAGGGATACTATTTGGTGTTTGACGTGTCACGTGGCCGAACCATTTTGGTTTCCTGTCTCTTGTTGAGGTCTAGCACTGATGTTATACCTACTTGTCTCCTTATATATTCGTTCCTGATTCTATCCATTATTGTTACTATACGCATTCATTCTATTATGCAAGCAAAACCAGTCTAGTAATGGTTTAATTAATCAAATATAACTTACAGATATACCAGTGACATAACCTTAGGCAAGGAGTGCAGATTATGGAGCAACAGTAGAGCAGAGCACGAGGTGAATAAACTGATCATTGAGAACACGCAGGATAGTAATGCCGTCATACACACCGACGGATCAGTGCTGCGCAGTAGGACATCAGGATGGGGCTTCTCGGATAGAGTGAGAGGACAGGTAGAATGAGAGGACAGGTCGTTGCTGAGCATACATAATAACAACCTCCAGTTTGAGAATGGAGAAGGAAGCAGTGACCTCAGCACTGAGATGTATATCTGAGACTTCTATAACAAGGGCAGTGAACGTGGCAGATGTGCAAGTCGTACTTCAGAAGTTACAGAAGGGATGATAGCAGCTGTTAAGGCCTCAAACCTACAGGGGTTGATACGGATCTACTCTTCTGCTCATGCCGGGGTTCAGGGAAATGAAAGAGCTGACATCATGGCTTCACAAGCTGCCATTATGGGCACATTAGTGATGGATAGAAGTGACATTTTGAAATCAAATCAATCAAAGTCCGTCTGTTAAATGAGGACACCGTAAAAGATGTAACAGCAATCAACATGCTTACAAGTTTCGACATCACACGAGGTTCAAGCGGAGTGGGGCGTATGAGAGGACGAAGCAAGAGTGTACAACCAGCGAGCTACAGGGACCATCAGATTCCAGAGAGAGACTGAACACCTATGGGTATGTCAGGAGTACAGTGACGTGGATTTCTCGGAAACAGAAACCAGTGAATCGGTATTGGGTTTTTTGTTTGACATTTATACTTTGTCAATCATTTGGTGCCATTCGCGTATATTTAAAAGAAAGTATTGTCTGGCGTCAGTTCAAGGAAGTCACGAATCAAGCCGATGACGTTTCTTTACAAAACTGGCTCATTTACCCTGAACCATTTGTAAGTTGTTTCTCACGAAATACAACTGTGGTGTACACGAGGACCCACCTTTTTTTAAACGGCCTTTGTGATTACTTCATGAGTCAGGGGAATGTATCATTTCTGATGTATTTAAAGCACACGCCTATTCTGGCAATGAAATCATCACTTTGCTCCTGGATTCTCATTAATGTGAAGTAAGAAATATCAAGAAAAACAATTTTACTTGTTCTTAAAACTGTGGATATATTTTATATCTTAGTCTTAGCCTTAGTCGACCTGTACTTCTACAGAGGTGTAAGCCCCGGTGCAGGTCCCATCTCTGATCTGATCTGGATGTAGCCAAGAGGAGGATATTCTGCTTAGAGGGCTAGACTCGAGCAGCTTAGTACCCCACTATGGAGGGTGGTTAACCAATGTGCGAGTCCATCTTAATAGACTCAAACACTAGAGCAAAGTAAACCCGCAGCTTGTTAGGTGCCATCTATGCTGCTCTAAACAGACGACCTAACCATGACCGGTGTTATGCCATGTCACACAGTTAGTCGCCTGTTACGATATGCTCTCTGCGAGGCAGTGGTGCTAATCTTGTCCTTGTCATATACATAGACCCCGGCAAACTACTCAACAATATTTTATATATTGTACTCATTATCCCCCGAAAAATGTGTTTTTCTTGACTGAAAGTTACTTTGGTTGCTGTGTAGCTCTATGAGCGATTCTTGTAGTAAGGAGAGAGAATGAAACGGAAGTGACGATTCCGCATATTTTTCGTGATGATCCATTCACTTGGAACCACGGTCACGTCAATGTTCACTCTACTTCAGTGTTTTCTAAATTCTTCACTTCTCTATTTTCTTTTATTCTTGCCTGTTCTCTTTTCGCGGTCATTTCTCTGTTGTCTTCACTTCTACTTCTCTCTATGGTGCCGTAGACTCGTTCTCTGGACATCTCCATTAACGCGGTTTCCCACGTGCCATGAAAACTACCCGTTTCCAGGAAGGACTACGAGGAAGCCACGTCGATAGTTTTGGCCATTATATTTTGCCTGACCCTGACTAACATGTCTCATCAGTATATTTTACCTGACCCTGGCTAACATGTCTGATCAGTATAGTTTGCCTGACCCTGACTAACATGTCTGATCAATATAGTTTGCCTGAACCTGACTAACATGTCTGATCAATATAGTTTGCTTGAACCTGACTAACATGTCTGATAAATATAGTTTGCATAACCTGACTAACATGTCTGATCAATATAGTTTGCCTGTAGCTGACTAAAATGTCTGATCAGTATAGCTTGTCTGAACCTGACTAACATGTCTGATCAGTATAGTTTGTCTGACCCTGACTAACATGTCTGATCAGTATAGCTTGCCTGAACCTGACCAACATGTCTGATCGTTATAGTTTGCCTGATCCTGACTAACATGTCTGATCAGTATAGTTTCCCTGACCCTGACTAACATGTCTGATCAGTATAGTTTGCCTGACCCTGACTAACATGTCTGATCAGTATAGCTTGCCTGACCCTGACTAACATGTCTGATCAATATATTTCGACTGACCCTGACTAACATGTCTGATCAGTATAGTTTGCCTGACCCTGACTAACATATCTGATCAGTATATTTTGCCTGACCAGACGTTAGTTTCCGTTCACAACCTCATCATGTAAAACGTGCTGCCACTGAAGCCAGACGACAGAATTATGGATTGATGATTCGATAAAAGATGGTCAGGATAAAACATGTGCCGTGCTGAGCTTTCACACCGTAACCTAGAGAGTTCGGCATTTAATGACGATGGTTATACCGATAGTGAAAATGGCAATAATGGAGATGATGTTGGTGGTGATGCGTCTGATTTTAGTGTTGGTGGTAATAATGATGATGGTAATAATCGTGATGTTGTAACGGCGTTGATGATGCTGTTGAGGATACTGATGATATTTGCGGAAATGATGGCAAAGATTTAGTTGATGGTGATGATGATGTTGGTGGCGGTGATGATAATGATGTTGACGAGGATGGTGATGTTGATGCTGGCGATGTTGATGGTTTTGTTTCTGCTGCTGATGATGATGGTGATGATAATGATGTTGACGATGATGGTGATGTTGATGCTGGTGATGTTGATGGTGGTGTTTCTGCTGCTGATGATGATGGTAATGATAATGATGTTGAGGATGATGGCGATGTCGATGCTGGTGATGGTGGTGTTTGCAATAATGGTGTCTGTGGTACTGATCTTGATAGCGATGTTTGTGTAGACGATGATGGTGTTTGAATGATGATGCTGCTGATGGAGGTCATAGGAATGATGCTGATCATGCTGTTTGTGTAGTGATGCTGATGCTGGTATTAATGGTGAAAGTGTCGATGATGGTGCTGATGATGGTAGTAATGGTGGTACTGGCGTTGATGGTGGTGGTGATGATGGTGTTGGTGGTACTGGTGTTGATGGTGGTGGTGATGATGGTGGTGGTGATGATGGTGTTGGTGGTACTGGTGTTGATGGTGGTGGTGATGATGGTGTTGGTGATGATGGTGGTGATGATGATGGTGGTGGTGATGGTGTTGGTGGTACTGGCGTTGATGGTGGTGGTGATGATGGTGGTGATGATGGTGTCGTTGGTACTGGCGTGGATGGTGGTGGTGATGATGGTGTTTGTGGTACTGGCGTTGATGGTGGTGGTGATGATGGTGTTGGTGGTACTGGCGTTGATGGTGGTGGTGATGATAGTGGTGGTGATGGTGTTGGTGGTACTGGAGTTGATGGTGGTCGTGATGAAAATGATGGTGATAATGGTGTCGGTGGTACTGATCCTTATCTTTACACTCAGACAGCTAAGTGAAAAGGCTCTTGAATATGATAAAGAGATGCATCTCTGCTTTTTGGATTTGGAGAAAGCATTTGATAAAGTTCTTTGGAACAAGCTCTGGGAGTGCCTGACAAGGAAGAACATCCCAGGACCCCTGATCTCTGCCATACAGAGTTTCTATAAAACATGCAGAAATTATGTGCGGACAACAAATCAAAAGTCAGGAGAGTTCAAGACCACTAGTGGAGTAAGACAGGGGGACATTCTATTGCCGTACCTTTTCATACTCCTCATGGATGAAGTCATCAAAACCTGCAAGGAACGGACAAAAAAGTATGAAGTAGGGTACTGGAAGATGAGACCAAGTTACATAGCGGAACTAGCATTTGCAGATGATGTGGCCCTGATCACGAAAACCAAAGCACATCTCCAGATCAACTTGCAGGTCTGGGAAGAAGAGTTGAAGAAGAGAGGAATGCACATCAGCAACTCCAAAACAAAAACCATGGTGATCACCAGAGATGAAAAGAGACATCAGATAGCCCTGGGAACACGAGCACTGGAGCAGGTCAGCAACTTTAAATATATAGGAGTGGTAATAGACAGCAGGGGAGGAATCAAAGAGGAGTTAACTGCATGAAGGGCAACAGCTGGTAGACTTTTCCATGCAATAAACAGAGGTTTCCTCAGTAGAAGAGAAATAAGCAGGAAAATAAAGATGGATGTATACCGCTCGACCTATGTGCCTATCCTGACATATGTATTTAGATAAAATTCGAGAATGGTCTGTAAACTGGCAAATGGAGTTTAATGTAGATAAATATACAGTCATCCACATGGGTAGATCCAATATGGAACATAATTACAGAATGGGAGAAAACAATATTAGAAAGATAGATAAGGAAAGGGACCTAGGGGTTATAATAGATCATACAGGAAAGGTGAGTGAGCAAGTTAAGGTAGCAGTGAAAAAGGCAAATGCAATGGTAGGTATGATAAAAAGAAATATTAAACATAGGAGCAAGGAAGTGATCGTCAAATTGTATAAAGCTTTAGTTAGACCTAGGTTGGAGTACTGTGTACAGGTGTGGAGTCCTTATCATAGAGGGGGCATAAACATGCTAGAAAGAATACAAAAAAGAGCGACAAAGATGATAGTGGGATTCCAGAATTACAGTTATGAGGAACGACTCAGAAAAACCGGCCTACAGTGTCTCGAAGAGAGAAGAATTCGTGGTGACTTAATACAGGTTTATAAGATGATCAGAGGAATCGATAAATTAGACTATAACAAGTTTTTTTTAAATACAGCCACCTACAATAACACGAGGGCATAGCTACAAGCTGACTAAAGAGAGGTCCAGGTTAGATATTAGGAAATATTTTTTTAGTCAGAGAGTGGTGTCTGCTTGGAATGCATTGCCAGGGGAGGTAGTGGAGGCAGGGACAGTTAATGCATTTAAGAATAAACTGGATGCGCATAGCTTTTAGAGCAAGGTGATGTAAATGTAACTGGTTGTATACAGACTCTACAGGGTCTTCTAAACCAGTATAAAGACGTTAAGTTAAGTTAAGTATATGAGTCATGGGCAATGACTACAGCCCAAGAAAGGCAATTACAAACTTCAGAAATGAGGTACCTAAGAAAGGCGGTTCAGGTGACGAAAAGGGACAAGATCCGTAACCAGATAATACGTAGCAATCTTGAAGTTCAACCCTTGCAGACACGAGTGGAGCAGTCCCAACTACAGTGGTTTGGCCATGTCTGTAGAATGGAAGAAGATCGGATACCAAAGCGGTCATGGGAGATAACAAGTCAAGGACGCAGACCCCGAGGACGTCCCAAAGTACGTTGGGAAGACAACATACGACAGTCCCTAAGTGATCGAGGTCTGAATTGGAAAGAGGCCAGGAAAAAGACGGCGGATAGAGCAGTGTGGCGTTCTCTTTGGCAAACCTCTACACCTCACGGTAGAAGGGGAGCGACTAAGTAAGTAAGTAAGGTACTGATCATGCTGATGATGTTTATGTTAATGATGATGATGATAGTGATACCAACGCATTCCGTTCCCCGGACTACAACCTGCTACTTGCAAAGTCTTGTTCAGGGCTTGGTAGCGGGAGATTGAGAACGAAGAAGAAGAAGTGATGGTGAGGATGTTATACATGGGACTGCTAGTCCTATGCAATGCAATCCAGTCGTCTTTTCATATATGAATAGTAGGTGCTGGTAATTTTTCTGTCCTTCCCAGTAAAGTCTCCTGGGATCCATAGGGAAATCACTCATCATTAAGACTGCTATATTTACGCCAATGTTTGGCACTCCTTGCGTAAAACAAGAGAGCTCGCAAGGGAAACAACTGCTAAACTAACTCTGGAACTGATGTTTGTGTTGAATCTGGGAATTGTGCTTTCCGGATTCTACCATTAGGAATAAAGGATTTTCTAAATATTAATACTGATATTATACACAAGATTAACTGTCAACTATGCCAGCAGTCCGCACCAAAAAGAGTAGTGGTACAGTGGGTTCCATCCCACTGTAACATTCAAGGCAACGAGGAGGCAGACAGACTGGCAAAAGAAGGTGCAAGACTACCACAACCAGAAACTACTGTGACATACGAAGAGTCCAACAGGTTTATTAGGGACAGATACGTGGCCAAATGGGAAACAGAACATACTGGCTACACAAAGAATGATGCCTACTACCAGTTAAACAGAAGAGAGCAGGTCGTGGTCTTCAGACTCCGCACAGGCCACAACAGACTGAGGTACCATCTATTCAATAAACTGAAGATAGGTGGCACTGACGAATGCACATGTGGTACAGGGAAAATGACCCCTGAGCATCTGCTGCAAAATTGCCCGACATACGAGGACCAGAGAAAGCACATGTGGCCATCACAAGTGCCAGCACTAGACAAGCTCTATGGCAGTGTCGACAGCCTCAGGATGACAGCTGCTTTCTTCGAACAAATTCAAGTTGACATCTGACAGCGTACGAAGAAGAAGAAGAAGATACACAAGAGTAAGAAGACATAACATAGAGGCTGACAGGGAGAATGGGAAGGTGTGAGAGACAGAGACACATAAATAATATTATGGGTTGGGTATTAGTTGGAAAGAAGGCAGGAAGCAGTGCATGATGGAGGGATTTGATATGTCGACTTGAGTGAAGTTTACATTGAATCTGAAAGAGTAGGTAAAGTGTAGATTTGAAAGGATGCTTGAAAGAAGATGGATAGAGCAGACAGAGTGAGAGATATAACAGAAGAATGAGGATTGAAATGGAACGAGAATTATGGAAATGTGTTGTTGTTGTTGTTGTAGTTGTAGTAGTTGTTGTTGTTGTTGTTGTTGTTTAAGGCCCACAATGAGTAAGTTTACTCTTTTGCACGCCCTGAAAAGGATATTAAGTGACGGGTTGTAGCAGCTTTCCTCACATCCCGAGCTTGCTGATGAAGGTGCACCTGTGATCCTTCAGGCGGCTGTGCTATGCTTGGTTTCACCTGCGTAGCGCTCACTACTACAGGGATCACATTGATCTACACCTCTTCAGCCAGGCTGCCTTGAAAACAGCCTGTTTCCAGGGAAATCTATAAGGAAGAAATATTATTGTTTCGGTCAGTGTATTGTGCTGGGCCCTGACGCAAAGTGTATTGTGCTGGGCCCTGACGCGACGTCTTGGTCAGTATGTTGTGCCCTACTGGACTAGCTTCACGGTTCACCACACATGTAGTTAGAAAATAAAGAAAACGATCCGTGACAGAACATTAGTTTGTTGCAGTTGTTATTGTTGTTGTTATTGTTGTTGTTGTTATTGAATGCTCACCATAAGTAAGATCTCCTTTGTGTGCGCTCTGAAAATGGCGTTGAGTGTTATATCTGTTTAAAACTGGACTGCGACATGCCCGCTTGTTGGCCCAACATAACCGATTCCGGAACGTCGTTCCTAGGGACTGACTTTGCCTTCCAGCTTCGATCACTAATCTCTTAGTCAGGCTGCATGATTGCAGTCTGTTTCCAGGGCCAGCAAAATATGATCTTGCTCAATTTATATTTGACGTAATCTCATGCACTGCTGCCTCGTTTTCTCCAGATAAAATATCCAAGAAAGGTCATCAGTGTCACCAGATGAGATAGACAACAGATGAAAAGATCTTGGGGGAAAAATGGTTGAAACTATCCATTTCGTTGAATACATTTCAATGTTTACACCGAAATTGACGTTATCATGCCCATTGTTCGTTATGTTCACTTGGTGCAATTAGGTCCGGTTTCATTTGAACACGCCTCGTATATGACAAATATCACTCTAGCCACTCGAATAATGTAGATAATTATATGAACGTGTCACTATAGGAATTCGCAAAATGTAGATACTATTATGATCGTTTCGTCCTATGCACTAGTCAAATGTAGATAATTCTTTGAACGTATCACTCTATGCACTAGTAGAATGCAGATAATTCTTTGAACGTATCACCCTATGCACTAGCGAAATGTAGATAATTCTTTGAACGTATCACTCTAAGCACTAGCAGAATGTAGATAATTCTTTGAACGTATCACTCTATGCACTAGCAGAATGCAAATAATTCTTTGAACGTATCACTCTATGCACTAGTAGAATGTAGATAATTCTTTGAACGTATCATCCTATGCATTAGTATAATGTAGATAATCATGTTTGCACATCACCCTGTGCACGTCAGCTGTAGATAATCATGTTTGCACATCACCCTGTGCACAAGTCAGCTGTAGATTATCATGTTTGCACATCACCCTGTGCACAAGTCAGCTGTAGATAATCATGTTTGCACATCACCCTGTGCACAAGTCAGCTGTAGATAATCATGTTTGCACATCACCCTGTGCACAAGTCATCTGTAGATAATGCTATGCACTAGCCTAACAAACAACCCGAGGAACAACACACTATAATTCTTATACCAGAAAGTGACTTTGAAACCCAATATATTCACTCCGTTGGAATATCGATCTGTCTAAATGTAAGGCCATCGAAGGTCAGCTTAAGAATGTAATCTATTGTGTTAAGTCCCCTGAGAAAGCCAACGTCCTGGATTTGGTTTACAAAACAAACAAAAATACATTACCATTTTTTTTCTTTATTTTTGGGGGATTTTATGAAGAAGAAAAATATTAATCAGGAATATAAGTTATGTTTTACTGAAAAAAATTATATGTTTAGTATTAGTCATTAAGATTAAATATATCGAAGTAGCAGTATTTTAAACAGCTGACAGGCGATTTTTGCTTTAGTATTAGTCATTTGGAGAGGCTACTAACGGTAATATGAGGTATACACTTGAGCTGGGGCAAGGAGGTTGGTTATATTATGACGTGTAAACGGTAGTAAATTGCTGATATTGTTAGGGGACGGGTGGGGGTGGTTTAAAAGAGGTGATTATGGAATGCTTTAAGAATGAAGAACAATGTTGTTGTTGTATTTGATGATGATGATGATGGTGGTGGTGGTGACGGTGGGCACGGCGGATGTACTGGTGATGGCGATGATGATTGTGATGATGGTGATGGTGATGATGATGATGGCGGTTATGACGATGATGATAATGATGATGACGATTATGATTATATTGATGATGGTGATATAGTAATGATGTCGATTATGTTGGTGGTAACGATGATGACGATGATGATGATGATTATCATGATAATGGTGATGATGATGCAGATGCTGCTGCTGATGATGATGGTGCTGATCATGGTAATGATGACATGATGGTGACGATGATGACGCTGATGATGATCATGATAATGGTGATGATGATGGAGATGCTGCTGCTGATGATGATGACGTTGATTATGGTGATGGTGCTGATGATGGTGATGATAATGATGGTGATGTTGATGATGATGGAGATGATGCTGCTGTCGATGCTGCTGCTGTTAATGATTGCGATGATCATGAAGATGATGATGATGATTTAGACATGTGCTCCCGATTGAACAAGCACACGAAACCAGCAGCAATGGGTGCTATAATTTCAGTCCGTTCGTTGGCAGTAATCGCCTGCCATCGATCAAGCTCAAATGTTAAGTTCCTGCTAGGAAGATGAGAGAGGGAAGGAAGCAGGTGACTTGGCTAGCAACAGGACAGACAAGACAGAGCTAATACCACACTTGTAGACAGCCGGAGGCGCTGTCAGGCAAACGATTGTCGCTAACGACATGCCCATCATGTAAGCGCCACTTATAAAGAACTGACAATGGCGAATACTGCATGGGATATCGACAATATTAGTGAGGTAGCTATGATGAAAGAAACGACAGGAGGGAACACTTGAAAAAATGGGGGCAACTATCATAATATATATATTATAATTTTCAACAATGCACAGGTTATGTTGTTGTTGTTGTTGTTGTTTAATGCCCACAAAGCGTAAGTTCACTTTTTTGTGTGCGTAAGTTAAGGAGCCGCGTAGCGCAGTGGTTAGCGTGCTGGCTTCGCATCTGATTGGTCCTGGGTTCATTCCCAAGTTGAGGCGGTAATGTTTTTCCAGACCACAATGGTTCCCGGGTCGACCCGGTCTTAAATGGGTATCGATTCAGCCCGGGAAGTAAAAGCGGCGAGGGAGAGGAGATGGCTACCGCCCTCATATAGCCGAGCCTTTGAAATGTGAGATCGCTTACACCTCACACACCTACGTCAGTAATGCTATGGGTTACTTTACTTTACTTTAATTTAATAAGTTAAGGAGGTTGTAGTAGCTTTCCTCACATCCCGAGCGTGCTGATGAAGGTGGATCGTGGTCCTTCAGACTGTTGTTTGTGCTATGCTTGGCTTCATTTGCGTGACGCTCATTACTACGGGAATTATAGTCGATCCACATCTCGTCAGCCAGACTGCCTTGCAACAGCTGTTTTGTTTAAGGATTCCTACATGAAGGAGAGATTGTGTTCTTGGTCAGTATATTGTGTGCCTGACCCTACCGTGACGTCCTGGTCAGTATGTTGTGCCTGACCGGACTAACGTCTCTGTTCCCCAGTTGCAGGGCCTGTAATCGCAGTATATACATTTCTGTCAGTGCTCTCCAAGATGGATGCTACAGCCCACAAGTGGACGATTTTAGCTTTCAGGTGGGCGATTTTAGCTTTCAGGTGGGCGATTTTAGCTTTCAGATGAGCGATTTTAGCTTTCAGATGGGCGATTTTAGCTTTCAGGTGGGCGATTTTAGCTTTCAGATGAGCGATTTTAGCTTTCAGATGGGCGATTTTAGCTATCAGGTGGGCGATTTTAGCTTTCAGATGAGCGATTCTAGCTTTCAGGTGGGCGGTTTTAGCTTTCAGGTGAGCGATGTTAGCTATCAGGTGGGCGATTTTAGTTTTCAGGTGGGAGATTTTAGCTTTCAGGTGGGCGATTTTAGCTTTCATGTGGGCGATTTTAGCTTTCATGTGGGCGATTCAGGTGGGCGATTTTAGCTTTCAGGTGGGCAAATAGTTACTTTCTGCATAAAAACACAACCTGAGGAAATTATCACAGAATACCAGCAAACCGAGACAAGTAAACATTTTCAGAACCTGTGTTTTTCTATCGGCAACATTAGAATGCAAAGAATGGACAGCTACCCAACCTGGAGTCCTTCGAGTCGAAATGTTATAGAAAGGTCCTCAAAATACCACGGATCGAAAAAAAAGAGTGCAGACATTCGACAAGAGATGCGCATTGTAATGGAGAACTGAATCACAAATTGCAAAAAATGTAAATACTTTGATCATATTAAAAGACGCAACGGTCTTGCGAGAGCGGGGATGGAAGGTATGGCGAATGATACGAGAGGTAGAGGTAGATCAAGGAGGTGATGGTACGAAGATGTCAAGGAATGTGTGTCTACTAGGTTTGGTTATGGCTGATGTATAAATGGGATATGGGAACTGAGTGGTCTCGAGGTAAGACATCGGCCTCGTGTGCTGGAAGTCGCAGGTTCAAATCACGATGAAGACCGGGATTTATTCACGTGGACGTTCTGGTATTTCCACGGATCTCTAGACAGAAGAGCGGACCCCCGTGTGCAGTGGTCGTACACGTTAAAAATCCATCGGCAGTTGGAAATCGAAAAGAGTAAGCTTAGCGGCCGCTGTCCGGGCATTATTGAATATTATGTTAAAAATACCCAATCTATTACTCGATCATCACCGATGCTACGGAGATCGTGCAATGTTCTGAGATCTCCAAAAATAAGGATTATAACAGAGCACTTATTGGTTACACCGTATGCAACGACGTTGATTATTGAACTAAACTAATTAAACTAAATTAACCAAAAACGATGCCTATTACCAGTTGAACCGAAGATAGCAGGTCGTTGTCTTCAGACTTCGCACTGGCCACAATAGACTGAGGTACCACCTATTCAACAAATTGAAGATAGGGTGTACCGACGAATGCCCGTGCGGTACTGGTAAAATGACCACTGAACATCTGCTGCAGAACTGCCCGACATACGGGGATCAGAGAGAGCAGATGTGGCCATTGCCAGTGGAACTGCAAGACAAGCTCTATGGTAGTGGCGAGAGTCTCAGGACGACCGCCGCTTTTTTCGAAAAAATAATGGTTGCTGTCTGACTGTGTACGCAGAAGAAGAAGAAGAAACTAAATTAAGAGATATCGTCTCATGCATTCATTGCGTATGTATAGACTAAAATGATCACTGCGCACAGTTTGAATGTCTGGAGAAACCAAATTACTTCATAAAGTTAATAACTAACATTCAACAAGCGAATTGAGCTGACTTATTATCACCATAATCATTGTCTTTGTTTTGGTAGTCAGTCCCCGTTGATCGCTTCCACCCTACACTTTCGGACATTCCATTTCGGTCATACGCATACATGATTTTCTGGAACTACAAAAGGCGTATAATAAAACATAGTGTAAACAGACAACCAAAATATCTTCTGTATGAGGAATTACAGTTGGGGAAAATGTCTCGGGGCCGGGCACTACTTCGGTACAAAGATGTATGCAAGCGGGACATGAATGATGCTGGCATCGATTTGGAATCATGGGAGCAGGACGCCATGAATCGTGTTACATGGAGGGGCAGGAGTAAGAATGGGATACAGACAAAGGAGATACTGATTGCTGATAGGCTGAAGACTTAGCGTTTGAGAAGACACGCCACACTATGCGATGCCGCAAACGGTCCTGGCTTACCTTGCACACACAGTGGAAGACGCGTCTCTGTACTGAATGATCTTACGAGTCACATTCGTTACCGTCATGGACTGTAGTTACATATCATTTTTTCAAAGCACAATTAATATCGTCTGGCAAGACGAAAAGAGCCAATGATGGAATGAAACAGACAAACAATTAAATAATGAATAGATATTTCGTAGAGACAAACAGCAGAGTCCACATAAGATGGGTAGAACTGATCCTTAGAACGGTACAAATACATTGCGTGTATGCATATTTAACGCAAGCAGTATCATTGAGTAAAGCAATCATGAATTATACACGAGAAAGAACATGAAATGATCAGTCTTTCTGACGAAAGAACATTCATGTCAGAGGTGTTGGTAGTAGCTGCTGAAAAAGAACCGATACTAAAATACTCTAAAAGTTTCTTTGAAAAGTCTTTCCGTTGATGTTGCTGACTGGGAGCTGCTTGCTCCGAACCGCTCAGCCTCTCGCACTGCCGTCACACATCGTGTTTGCACCACTGGGTAGAGGACCAACACGGAAGCGCAGGAAAGGCGAGCTGGACGAAAGGAAAGAATGCAAGACTGCCCAACTACAAATGCTGTTCAGGTGTGCCCTACGTGCAGTAAAGTTATTAACGCTCAGATCGAACTGTACAGTCAAATGCGGTCACATCTGAATAAACATGTCTGACGCTGTCACCATCTTCGCTTGCGATGGACAACTAACTAACTAACTAACTAACTAACTAACTAACTAACTAACTAACTAACTAACTAGCTACTCATAGTGGTTAATGTATATGCAGTGTGTGTGTGTGTGTGTGTGTGTGTAGGTGTGTGTGTGCATTTTGTGTGTCCGTGTGTGTGAGAGAGAGAGTTGTTGTTGTTTCGAATGCTCACAATGAGTAGGTTTTCTCTTGCGTGCGCCCTGAAAAGCACGTTACGTGGCGTATTGCAGTAGCTTTCCTCACATCCCAAGTGAACTGAAGAAGGTGGAACTGGGTCCTCCAGGCAGTTGTGCTATGATGGGCTTCGTCTGCGTGTCACTAACTACTACGGGGATCACGTCGATTCCTCACACTTGTTAGCCAGGCTGCCATGAAAAACTAGGAAGCCAAGACGAGAGTCTTGACCAGTAAATTTTGCCTGACTCTGACTAACATGTGTTATCAGTATATTTTGCCTGACCCTGACTAACATGTCTTATCAGTATATCTTGCCTGACCAGACGTTAGTCTTCCTTCCCTATTTGAGAGAGAGAGAGAGAGAGAGAAAGAGAGAGAGAGTGTGTTTGTGTGTAAATGTATATTTATATATATATATATATATATATATATATATATATATATATATATATATATATATATATATATATAAGCATACACATACTCATATACATATGTATGTATGCAAATGATGAAATGATCCTCAATATATCGTGTTGGACGATAATCTGCTAATGATCTGGCTCATTATGTTACTGAGTCAATGCAGCCCTACCTTGTCTTCATTAATTCAGAACTTAGCCAACCAATCATTCACATTCGGGTAAACGGCAGGGTGCCATTGAAGCACTGTCATGGCAGTGGTTTTGTTATGCTTCTTTCTGTTTCTAAGATTCGACTTCACTGCGCTCTGGGTGTACTATCATGTGCTCAGGGGTTCTCGGTAAATGGCCAAAGTGTAGGCGTTAATGGCTGCTCTTGCTTGTTGGCTGTACACGGGTGGGATTGTCGAAACATTTTGGACTTTAGAATCAAGAAATAAAAGCACTTTAGAATGAAGGAATACAGGCAGTTTAGTATGAAGGAATATAGGCACTTTAGTATGAAGGAATACAGGCAGTTTAGAATGAAGGACTGGAGGCACTTTAGTATGAAGAAATGAAGGCTTTTAGTATGAAGTAGTCAAGGTACTTTAGAATAAATGAACGAAGGCACATTAGTATGAAGGAGTTACGCCAAGTTGGTATGAAGGAATAAAATCACTTTAGTAAGAAAGCATGAATGCACTTTAGTATGAAGGAATTAAGGCACTATATTATGCATGAGTCAAGGTACTTTAGTATGAAAGAGTCAAGGAACTTTAGTATGAAGGAATGAAGGCACTTTAGTATGAAGGATCCAATGTACTTTAGTATGAAAGCGTCAAGGCACTTTAGTATGAAAGATGCAATGTACATTAATATGAAAGACTCAAAGCCCTTTAGTATAAAAGAGTCGATGTACTTTAGTATGAAAGAGTCAAGGAATTATAGCATGAACGAGTCAATGCACTTTAGCATGAACGGCACTTTATCATGAAAGAGGCAATGCATTTTAGCATGATAAGTCAAGGCACTTTAGCAGGAAAGAGTCAAGGCACTTTAGTAGGAAAGTCACGACACTTTAGCATGAGAGAGTCAAAACCCTTTAGCACGAAAGAGTCACGAAACTTTAGCATTAAAGAGTCAAGGCACTTTATCATTAAAGAGTCAAGGCACTTTAGCATGAAAGCGTCAAGGCACTTTACCATTAAAGAGTCAAGGCACTTTAGCATGAAAGAGTAAAGGAACTTTAGAATTAAAGATTCAAGACACTTTAGCATGAAAGAGTCAAGGCACTTTAGCATGAAAGAGTCACGAAACTTTAGCATTAAAGATTCAAGACACTTTAGCATGGAAGAGTCAAGTCACTTTAGCATGAAAGAGTCAAGGCACTTTATCATTAAAGAGTCAAGGCACTTTAGCATGAAAGAGTCAAGGCACTTTAGCATGAAAGAGTCAAGGCACTTTACCATTAAAGAGTCACGAAACTTTACCATTAAAGAGTCAAGGCACTTTAGCATTAAAGGGTCAAGGCACTTTAGCATGAAAGAGTCAAGGCACTTTACCATTAAAGAGTCAAGGCACTTTAGCACGAAAGAGTCAAGGCACTTTAGCATGAAAGAGTCAAAGCCCTTTAGCATGAAAGAGTCACGAAACTTTAGCATTATAGATTCAAGACACTTTAGCATGGAAGAGTCAAGTCACTTTAGCATGAAAGAGTCACGGCACTTTATCATTAAAGAGTCAAGTCACTTTAGCATTAAAGAGTCAAGTCACTTT
This sequence comes from Ariolimax columbianus, assembly GCA_036924085.1. NCBI lineage: Eukaryota > Metazoa > Mollusca > Gastropoda > Stylommatophora > Arionidae > Ariolimax > Ariolimax columbianus. The sequence goes on along the minus strand of JAVGWX010000011.1, from coordinate 39,056,018 downwards.
AGCATTAAAGAGTCAAGTCACTTTAGCATGAAACAGTCAAGGCACTAGCATTAAAGAGTCAAGTCACTTTAGCATGAAAGAGTCAAGGCACTTAGCTGAGTGAACTTTAGTAACTCCCTATGCAGTCACGCAGCAAGACGAAACACTTCTTCCATCTTTTATTTGCCGACCTGATGCCTTGATTGTAGACATCCTTCGCCTGAGCCTGGAACCACGCCCTCAGTTCAAGAATCAGGTCCAGGACGTCAGATAAAACCAAGTCCACAAAGCGGATTCTAATGTTTGGGGACAGGGAGATGACAATTGATGCCAAGTCATGCGAGCATGGTGGATCGGACATCATTTTATTGACCCATATATTTTCTGACCTCCAGAACGCCACTACTGAATCCGAGACGTGGTTGGGCCCAAACTGAGGAATTCTGCAATAAAGACATACTAGGATGTCATAATCCAATACGCGAACAATAATAAACTTCAAACTCCCAAAAGGGGAGCAAGGATTGGTAGCACTGTACATGCTAGGGATTTTGCAAGAAATAATTCAGGAAGGTTGTGAATGGGATTGGTTGTCCTATCCTGCCACACAAATTGTAAATATTTCAGGGCAGGTCACGATTTAACGATGTGGCGTGTATTTGGTGAGATCCATTTATAAATTAATTAGCACAACGCATACAAGTAGATAAGACTAAAGAAATAAAAGCAGAAATTTAAATGATGTTAGGTGAACGCTTAATGGTTTATCATATGTTGTGTATGATACAGGTAGGGCAGAATACTCTCCAACATTAGGATGTGAAAACCTAGTAATTGACTCTGGTACGAAGGTGTGTCGAGTATGGTGTAGTCACATTGGTTTGATAGAAATGTATAAAAACTAAATTAATAATAAGAGGTACTTGATATAGAAGAGAAGATGACATGTTTCTTTGGGGATTGGAAGATAACAAGAAAGAACATAGAGAATATCGGAGAAGTAAGAAGCAGGTAAAGATGAAGAAGTTGAAGAAAAATAACAAGAAGATAAAAGATGAAGAAACAAATGTAATGAAGAAGAAAAGAAAAAAAAGAAAAAAAAGAGAGAAGATGAAGAAGAACAAATTGAGGGTGATGACAAACAAGATGATCATGATGATGATGAAGACTATGAAAAAGACAAACATGATGAAGAAGAAGATGATGAAGAAGATGTAGACGTTGGTGATACAGAAAAACACGATGAAGAAATTGATGCTGGAGAAGATGTAAACGTTGTGGATACAAAAACACACGATGAAGAAATTGATGATGAAGAAGACCATGGTCAAAACGTACATGATGGAAAATAAGATGATGATGAAGCAGATGAAATAGAAAATGATGACGAAGAAGAAAAAGTAGAAGACGAAGTAGATGATAATGATGGTGATGGAATAGAAGCATAACAAGAAGAAGACGAAGACGAAAAAGAAGAAAAAGAAGACGAAGAACACGAACAAAAGAAGACGAAGAAGAAGAAGAAGAAGAAGACGAAGAAGAAGAAGACCAAGAACAAGAAGAAGACGCAGAAGACGAAGAAGAAAAAGAAGAAGAAGAAGAAGAATAAGAAGAAGTAGAAGAAGATGACGACATTTCGATCGAACATATACATTAATGTTCCCCGCGAAATCTACCGACCACAAATATCTTCCAACAGAAACTGTGTAATAAGACGAAGTACAATCAAAGGAAACACAATATTAATATACGTGGCGAATAACATGAACTCATAAAAATGATTATATGTCAAGGTCACATCGTGACGATTCAGCTTAGACCCATGTATGCTTTGCTAGTTAACAGGAAAACAACTTTTTATCAATCGTCTTCTTTCGCCGGCGTTCGTTATTAAACTCCCACTACTAAGCCGGGAAAAGAATGTGCAAGTAGCAGGGTGTTTTCCAGAGAACAAAATTCGTTGTACTGCACCTTTCGGCCTGACATAATTTTGTCTTTTTCTTCTTCTTCTTCTTTTCCTTCTTCTTCTTCTTCTTCTTCTTCTTCTTTTCTCTTCTTCTTTTTCCATCATCAGATATAGGTCCCTGGTATCTCTTACGAAGGTCACCGTTGTTGTAATGCTGTTTTAGTTCCATACAGCTTTTTGTCTCATATCTGATTCGCGAGACCAGTATTGTTCTCTCTTCTTGCGTGAACATTCAGCTTTGTAGGATGTGTTCCACGGTCATGGTATGCTCCCCACATGGACACATGTCATCTGTCGCAATCCTCGTTTGTTGTGAAAATGGCCCTTGAGTCTGGTATGCCCAGTTCTCAGACTACAGATGATGACTTGCTCTTCTCTATTTAAATTATTTATTATAAATCTTTTCGCATGTCGAGGTGTGAATCATCCTATTTTCACCTGAAGTTGTATTTAACGATGATCTTGACCTCATTATATATGATGCTCAGGTTCGTTTATGGGGATGCTTCTCTAGCAGAAGATGCAGAAGGAGAGGAAAAAGACAAAGAATAAGAGAAGTCATCTAGTATTAATGATAAGTACTGTCCATCTACAAGTCGAGTAGGGTCCTCTTCATGAGCTCAATTAGCCCCTGATTAAGTTGACACGCTTGTTGTGTGCTTGATAGAACATGAACGGACATGACGAATGCCTAGCCTTAATCTTTCTTAGTCTAAAGTCTTAGTTGACCTATACTTCTACAGAGGCATAATCCCCTGTGCAATGTCCCGTCTCTGGTGTGACTTGGATGTAGCCAGGAAAGGATTTCCTGCTTAGCGGGATAGGCTGGTGCAGCTTATTACCGCACTATAGAGTGTGATTAACTGATGTGTGAGTGCATATTAACAGACTCAAACATTACAGCAAAGTAGACCCGCCTGTTAGACGTCATATATTCTGCTCTTAACAAACCACCTAACTATAGCCGGCGTTATGCCATGCCACAAAGTTAGTCGCCTCTTACGACATGCTCTCTGTGGGGCAGTGGTGCTATTCTTGTCATAGTCATACGCACAGACCCTGACAAATCACTCGGCAATGCCTAACCCTTATAAATATTACAAACACACGTACATTTGTTTGGCGAAGACCTGAGGCAAAAATAAATTGTCTTTACTAAGTTCATTAACTTTATGGAATGTGTCCTCTTGATGATTTGACTATGGAACACCTGTAGCAGACAGCAAGCAATCGATGGACTTTTGGGGGTTTAATGTCTAAGAAATTGTAATCAACGGAAATGCATTATCCGTTGGCAAATATATGTGTTAACTGTGTGTATTGTTATCATCGTTGTGTTTGTGTGTATGTTGTTAAAACAACGTTTGTGAGTGTATCTTTGTGTGCGTGTGTGTGAGGGAGAGTATATGTGTGTACACATACACACCCACATATTACCCACCCAAATACCCACATATTACCTACCCACGTACACATTCAATCATATACAAAACACAGACATGCATGCATGCATGCATCCATCCATCAAAAAACCCACCAACACACCCATTCTACCCTACCCATTGATCCATCCATCCATCCGTCTGTCCGACCGTACGTATGTACGTGCGTGCGTGCATGCATACATACATGTATACATACATACATACATACATTCATACATACATACATACATACATACATACATACATACATACATACCCACATACATACATACATACATACATACATACATACATACATACATACATACATACATACATACATACACACGGTGGTGGTTGTGTTCTTGGTGGTGGTAGCGTCGAAGACGGCGGCGGCCGGGGTGATGATAGAAATGTTAGAAATACTAGTAAATGTTTTTGTTTCGAATTCTCCGTAAAGCTAACCTCAAAGAGCATTATGGTATCATATCATACTGTATTATCATGTTCTCATAGTATTTGCACCCTGTCGATGTTTCTGTCTTTCCTCTGCGCATTTCCTAAACACACAGAAATAACTTAAGAAGCATCAATTGTATTAATATTATTCTTACAATAGTGCGAACACGACATTGTGTGTGTCTTGTTTTTCTACATATTCACGGTGTCTGGAAATATACTATATCCACTAACTTGTGGATGTCCTCTAGAAATTTGGAAAAGAAAACTGTTGTAAGCTTCGACCAATTTTCGACGGCCTCTATTACCTTGTTGTCAGTTATATTGGGACCCATCTGCTTCACACTTTCATATAACCGAGGTCATCATGGTCAATTTTCTGTGCCGTAACTCGTGTTGAAATCTACAGTTATTTCATCAATAGTGACTCACAAATTGCCACGGATTAGCTGGTCGATCTTCTGTTTCACTGTGCCAGTTGCCCTGCTTGTTGGTCTCCCACGTCGCCGAACATCAAAGACAGTCTACCTTCCGTTTGAAAATGTCTACCCATGCACCCACTCTCCTCTGACTCAAACGTCCTCATACTGGACGTTTAATCTCCTGCAGATTTCAGACGGTTTCCCACTCTCTGACCATTAGACATGAGTAACGCCTCGCTGTTCTTCCCCGGTGCAAGGCGACTGTGGTGCGATCATCAAGATCCCTAGATGGAGTAATGCGAAAGAGCCGGTCTGCGGCCTGAAATAAAATTGTCTGTTGAACATAATCTTTCATGCACTTTATTATAAGATTGTTATTACTTAATGACTTGTCTTTTGTATATTAGTCTGCAGTGGGCAAGGCTTTACACCCCCATATTGGATGGAATACATTTGCAAATGGAGACGGCAAATGGAGACGGCAAATGGAGACGGGAAATCGGGACAGCAAATAGAGACGGCAAATGGAGACGGCAAATGGAGACGGCAGATAGAGACGGAAATGGAGACGGGAAATCGGGACAGCAAATGGAGACGGCAAATGGAGACGGCAGATAGAGACGGAAATGGAGACGGGAAATCGGGACAGCAAATGGAGACGGCAAATGGAGACGGCAAATGGAGACGGCAAATGGAGACGGGCAATGGAGACGGGAAATGGAGACGGGAAATGGAGACGGGAAATGGAGACGGAAAATGGAGACGGCAAATGGAGACGGGAAATGGAAACGGGAAATGGAGACGGGAAATGGAGACGGCAAATGGAGACGGAAAATGGAGACGGCAAATGGAGAAGGGAAATCGGGACGGCAAATGGAGACGGCAAATGGAGAAGGCAAATCGGGACGGTAAATGGAGACGGCAAATGGAAACACAAAAAAGGGCAACGTAAGATTAGAAGATGACAGGAGTTTCGTTGCACGGTAGCCTGGTCCTTGTAAACAACAAAACCACGAAATGATGATGAACAATCTTTTTAAAATGTGTGAGCATCCGCAGCGATATTAACAAACAAACAAAATATGTAATCCCCAGCAATGAAAAAATCATGTTTCAATCAAGAAGCTAACGTGATATTGAATAGAAGTAAAGTTAGAGCTCTGGAGAGAACAGGAAATGAACTGACATAACGAGCGAGAGAGGCAGAGAGACAACGAGCGAGAGAGGCAGAGAGACAACGAGCGAGAGAGGCAGAGAGACAACGAGCGAGAGAGGCAGAGAGACAACGAGCGAGAGAGGCAGAGAGACAACGAGCGAAAGAGGCAGAGAGACAACGAGCGAGAGAGGCAGAGAGACAACGAGCGAGAGAGGCAGAGAGACAACGAGTGAGAGAGCAAGATATAGATTTATCAAATTAATAACTGACATTTAGGACCTCTTGGGGGCACATGCCACTGAGAGGATATTTTCCGACACACCTCCCCAAGGATTGACTCTTTGTTCTATCTACGTGAGCCCCCATCTGTCCTGGGTCGCTCTCAAGTGATATATTCTATGCACTCTTTGTTTTGACCTCCCCTCCCCCAATACAGAATAGAAATGATCACTGGCGACTGTACGGAAACATTGTCTGCTAACAATTAGACTCCTGGTCTTCCGTTCTACCTCAGGGAAAAGACGAGCTAGTTTTATGATAATGGCTATATTTCATTTTTATAAAATGTTAAACAATTAAGAGAACATGAAATCCGCAGACACAAAAATTGCAAAGAATTTCGAATTTTATGTTGAGACCCGAGAGTCGGGAATGATTCTTGCATACATGACTGAATTATTGTGAGACGCGGTGAAGATATTCTGAATAGCAATGAAAGGTGATTCTGAGATTCAGCAGCGAGCAATCAATGGTCGTTACACACAAAAAGTTCCGGGTACTTGCGTCTTAATTCACCCCAAACAAAACAAAATATATTTTTAGAACAGGATTTGAGACAGTGATCTCGCAGAGTGATCCCTTGAGAGTGTCAAAACATTCTGCGAGAATAAAGGCGAATTTCCTGCATAATCCTGCCATCTTAGGAAGTCTAGGGTTAGGGTTAGATTGGAAATCATGTTGCAGATACGCCTCTGGTTGCGCTCGTGGAATGTCTCAGAACGCTACCGGGTCGGCTGTGATATTGTCAGCTCTCGGAGCCGCAAGGGATGATTAGAACGATTCAGGATGAGTATATACGAAGCACGGTCTCCAGAGATATCCTACATTGGAAACAGACTCCGCGGAGCAAGGGCATTGTTGAAGACGCCAGGCGAATCCTACGGCTGATGTAACTGCCGCGTGCGTCATAGGACTGCCTACTACACAGGCAGACAAAGTCTTCAATAGCTGCACCACGTTTGTCGTTTACGGTGATGCTCAACACAGAGGGGCAGTTGCTGATGTTTCATAATTTCGTCTTTGGCTTGGAGATGTACAAGCCTAGGTGGAGAGCCGACCGATCCAGTGCCTGCCGGGAGCCTACAAGAGCCTGAGAATCGTGGTCCGGTATGAGGACGGTATCGGCGTAGACGAGATCAGTACCAGTGAGTCGCCGACAAGGACTAATGAGTTGTGTGCAGAAGACTGTGCGAGGAACCAGTACATGGCGCAGCAGAAAAACGTAGGGGCGAGAATAGATATGACGTGTTTTGGTGTAGTCACAGTGGGTTAGAAACACAACTTCACGCAATACAAAGCACGAAAAGTGAGTCGTGTTGTTGTTATATTGTTTGTTAATAGTTTCCGAAGAGGACCACATTGTCATCTGTCAATCATGGAGTGGGTTCAGAGGTGGCTGATCAAACCAATCCGAGTCCGAAAGCACTGAGGGCAGAGAAGCACTGTATGACCGTCAGACGGAGGTAACTCGTCTCTTGTCTTTTGTGTGGCATATATCCGTGCAGCTTCCACGAATCGTATCTGCTCCATATGCACCGTGTCATCTGACATTTTTCTACGCCCGGCAGAGCGATCAGCAGAAATTTTCTACCAGTTTCAAGGGCAATGTCACAGTTCTTCATTGAGGTTTACCGACTGTTTCTGTAACGCTGCAGTTGGTCGCCGCGAGCTAGCTTGTCTGACTCAAGCTCGCCATAGAATATTCTCTTTGAAAGTCACTCATCTAACATGCGGACAACATGGCCAGTCCATCTGACATGCGGACAACATGGCCAGTCCATCTGACATGCGGACAACATGGCCAGTCCATCTGACATGCGGACAACATGGCCAGTCCATCTGACATGCGGAAAACATGGCCAGTCCATCTGACATACGGACAACATGGCCAGTCCATCTGACATGCGGACAACATGGCCAGTCTATCTGACATGCGGACAACATGGCCAGTCCATCTGACATGCGGACAACATGGCCAGTCCATCTGACATGCGGAGAACATGGCCAGTCCATCTAAGCTGCGATTTGCTCAAAGATGTGTGGATGTTTGCCGTGCCAGCCCGCGAGTAAACTTCTACATCTGCGATCCTATCTTGCCATTTTATGTTCAGCAGTTTTCTTAGTCAGGCCAGATGGAAGTGGGTCAAGTTTCTTGGCTCCTTAACTGCACGCAGTTAAGGTTCACAAACGGATATCTTCTTCTTCATCGTACGCTGTTTACAGCGATATTTACGTTGCACTGATTTAATTTGTTAGCCAGTGGCTCAGTGCATCCGATTTCAACAGGCGTTTCTGTAGGGTTGCCCTCCTTAGCCTTTGGCTGTCCCCAGCCTAACTGCAAGGCAGCAGTTGTTTTTGGTCAGAGTTGTCTCTCTTGGGAAGTTGTCTTGCAGGACTATCGAGTCTTCCCTACTCGTGTCTATAGCGTTTGGCAATGATATGATGGACTATGTACTAGTTTGTACTATCCCGGAAGAGAGGCAGTCCAGTGTGACTTTTTCCCAGGATCGTCACGTCCTGCCAGAAACGTAGCATATGCATATGAGTGAGGTATCTTTTTGCTCGCTCTATTTTCTCGGCTCATCTGCAGTGATGGTACGCCTAGCATTCCCCGCCACCAGGGAGCTTGTCACCATAGGACAGGAGGTGCAGTGTCCGCTGGACTGCATCTCTTCTGCGTCCATTGGAATGACTGATAGCAGACAGATGCAAAGAGCAAGGAAGGAGTGCATTTTACCAGGTGCATTCCTGCGGCTCGATCGGGCCGGGACACACGGCCCAGCCATGTCGTAGCCTCCCATCTCAGCGGTGCTGAGATTTTGGGCGGGATTCTGGCTTAGAGGCGTTCGGCCGTAATCCCTCAGATGGTAGCTTATCAGCCAAGCACGTGGACCAAATGTCAGCGACCTGTGATTCCTCTCGAAATAGTGCATTTGACCAGGTGACAAGCCTAGTCTTGCACGGAGATATTGTCCGCCTAGGGAGCGGACATGGTCAAGGGTTGAGTCTCAGCAGTTCGCAGTGAGGTAGCTGATCTACTGCTTAGGGCACCCGCCCGAGAACTAAGTCTTCTACAAATGATTTCATTCCTCATCGCCGTATGGGGTGAATATCGAGCAGCTTCCCACCCGCTTTTATCAGCGGACGGCAGAGACCTCATTCTGCGGCTTGATCGGGCGGGGCTGGAGCGTGACCCCGATATCCCCACCATGTCGAAGCCTTCCTTTGCATTCGTGCTGGGCTGCTTTTGGGCGGGATTTTTGGCTTAGAGGCGTTCGGCCGTAATCCCTCACCTCGAACCGTTGGCTTATCCGCCTAGTACGTGAACCAAAATGTCTGCGGCTCCTCTCGGGCTTAGCAGGATTACCGTAGCAAAGCATTGTCTTTAGTAGGGTAAAGCTGACCTGTCTTCAGAGGGTCTATTTCCAGCACCAGTTCAATATTAGCCAGACCGTATCAATAGAGGGCTTTTAGTTTGTCAATGGCCCAGTTTCTGGAGCCTGCGATTTCTGCAGGGTGAAGACCAGATTACCGTAGCAGGCGCTCTTTCATTTGGGGGTTTAGAGACTGACCTGTCTTCCGTGGGTCTATTACCAGCACAAGTTCACTATTAGACCCATCGAAGGTGCTCTCTTTTGACAGTCATTCTACACTATTGGCGTGTTTAGTCAATTTTAGCCTCAGGCTCCACTCCTGATAGTGCTCTTCCGTCAATTCCTTTATCAAACACTGGATGCAGACCAACCGAGCCACAGGAGGCATAACCCCAGATTTCTGAGGGTCTAAATCCAGCACCAGTTCCATATTAGACCCAAGGAAAGTGGTCTCGGCATGTCAGTCATTTCAGTGTTGGCCGTGTTGAGTCAAATTAAGCCGCAGGCTCCACTCCTGGTGGTGCCCTTCCGTCAATTCCTTTAAGTTTCAGCTTGGCAACCATACTTCCCCCGGAACCCAAACACTTTGGTTTCCCGGAAGCTGCCCGCAGAGTCATCGAAGCAACTCCTGCGGATCACTAGCCGGCATCGTTTATGGTCAGAACTACGACGGTATCTGATCGTCTTCGCGCCTCTGACTTTCGTTCTTGATTAATGAAAACATTCTTGACAAATGCTTTCGCAGTAGCTCGTCTTGCGGCGATCCAAGAATTTCACCTCTAACGCCGCAATACGAATGCCCCCGTTTGTCCCTGTTAATCATTACCTCCAGTTCCGAAAACCAACAAAATAGAACCGAGGTCCTATTCCATTATTCCATGCACCATTATTCAGGCAGCCGAGGCCTGCTTTGAACACTCTAATTTTTTCAAAGTAAACGCGCCGGCCACCCAGGACGCTCAGCGAAGAGCACCCGTGGGAGAGAGCCGGCAGACGGTAGGGCAGGAGACAACGGGCAGTGAACCGGCGCGAGCCGGACCGCCCGCCTGCGCCTGAGATCCAACTTGGAGCTTTTTAACTGCAACAACTTTAATATACGCTATTGGAGCTGGAATTACCGCGGCTGCTGGCACCAGACTTGCCCTACAAAAAATCCTCGTTAAAGGGTTTAAAGTGTACTCATTCCAATTACGGGGCCTCGAAAGAGTCCCGTATTGTTATTTTTCGTCACTACCTCCCCGTGCCGGGAGTGGGTAAGTTGCGCGCCTGCTGCCTTCCTTGGATGTGGTAGCCGTTTCTCATGCTCCCTTTCCGGAATCGAACCCTGATTCCCCGTTACCCGTTACAAACATGGTAGGCATGTCACGTACCATCGACATTTGATAGGGCAGACATTTGAAAGATGCGTCGCCGGCACATGAGGCCATGCGATCAGCACAAAGTTATCCAGAGTCACCAGTGGGGACGCCGCAACCCCGCGAGGGGAAACGACGATTGGTTTTGAACTAATAAAAGCGCTCTTTCCGCGAGGGTCGGAGCTTGGTAAGCATGTATTAGCTCTAGAATTGCCACAGTTATCCAAGTAGGATCGTGTCATCTAAGGAACATCGACTGATTTAATGAGCCATTCGCGGTTTCACCGTGAGACAGTGTGAACTTAGACATGCATGGCTTAATCTTTGAGACAAGCATATGACTACTGGCAGGATCAACCAGATATCTGTCGGAGACGTACGTACAGCAAACACCGGTCGGCGGAGGAAGGGTGTGTAAAAAGCCTCACTGGGACGACGGCCGCAGGGACCGACTGACGGGACGGACGGACGGTTGTTCCACCCGTCCCTCACTCCGTCGACCTAGGACCGCCTGACGGGGCCTCCCACACGCACCAGACGACCGACCGACCGGGCTCGCTCGAGGAGGGATGGCAGCGCTCTGTGCAGAACGGATCCCAACGACCTCGTCGATGAATTTCACTGGGACTAGAGACAATTTGGCTTGCCGGCCTGCTCTTCTCCGTAGGAGAACGCAGGGCCTCGAGGCAACGATTCCTGCTTTCCATTTGCCGGTCACAAGCTCTTTGCGAGAGTCGGACCACCAGCGAGACGTACTGTCGAGCTCTGCTATAAGCCTTAGATAAATCACCACGGACGGACCACGTTTCCTGATACGGACCAGACGAGCGCACCTCGGTGGAGGAGCCACTACCACAAACCGCACCCAATTCGCTCTACGGGGAAAGGCAGGCGAGCGTTTTCCGCAAGCCCGCGCTATCGCTCCGCCTGGCGGGACTGAGATCGCTTTACGAACACTGGTTGAAATTGAGTCGCTGCGGCGAGACAACTACCCCAGATACAAACGGATATAACAGTTGGTAGTACAACTGCATATGAGAGCCGTGAGTTCCCCAGTTGAAGCGGAAATGTGTTTGTTTCTTTCAGACATCAATGGCTCCCAGGTCGACCCAGCCGTAAATGGGTACCATTCAGTCTGGGAAGTAAAGGTGGCCGGCATGATGCTGAACACATCATCCACTAATTACCGTGGGTTACCAAATAATATGGACCCAACACAATATTGCCTATGCGCCGCATTGCGTAATGGGATCTGTTTAGTACAACTGCCGCATAAACCTTAAGTTTGGTAGTAAGCTGTAGTCATCTCCCGTCCCACACTGAATCATGATGCAGCCTTAGTGGGACAACACAATACTCGAGCCATGACGTTATTACGGACACTTATTATGAACACACTGACAACAGATATACTAGATCGCCAGGTTATCTCTTCCATCGCATGGCTATCTCTAGCAGGTATAGTAAAGTGCCACTGGACTCAGGTAGTCCAGAGCGAAATGACCGCATCCAGATAATAACGTCTTTATACTGGTTAATAAGACACTACATAATCTACCAACCAGCACCAGGCATGCCGTACACAAAACCAGAGACTACAGTCAGCGGGCAGAGGTTAAATGCCGTAGACAAATTTATATATCTGGGCAGCACGCTGTCGAGATCTGTCAGCCTAGACGATGAGGTGGCAAGCAGAATAGCAAAGGCCAGCACAGCCTTTGGTAGAATGCGCTCGATGGTCTGGGCACGTCGTGGCATCAGCGTCAAGACCAAACTCAAAGTCTACCGTGCAACCATCATTCCAACCCTACTATACGCTTGCGAAAGCTGGACTGCATACTCTGGACATGCAAGGAGGTTAAACCACTTCCACACAGGTTGCCTGAGGCGAATATTCCACATCCGATGGCAAGATCGTGTCACTGACATCGAGGTTCTCTCGAGGGCTAACATGCCCAACATCCATGCACTGCTAGAAAAAGCACGACTAGTATGGGCCGGACACCTCGTTCGTATGTCAGACGAGCGACTCCCAAAGAAGCTTCTCTACGGCTAGCTGAGAGAGGGGTGGCGCGAGAGAGGACGACCAAAGAAACGTTTTAAAGACGGTCTGAAAGACTCACTAAAAAGTTGCCAGATAGACATCGACACCTGGGAATGTCTTGCGCAAAACAGATCTGACTGGAGTAGCGCAGTCAAATCGAGTGTAGCTGCCGGTGAAGACGACCGTGTTGTGAAAGCCCAGAGCAGACGCGAGACGTGGAAATCCCGAGCAGCGGGAACACCATGCCCTTCTACAAACCTCGTGTGCCCGCTATGTAGCAGATGTTTTCGTGCTCGCATTGGCTTGTTCAGCCACATACGCCCCCACACCCAACAGGGAAATATGTGACAAGGATGATGTCGGCGGTCCTCATCGACAACGATGATGTCGGCGGTCCTCATCGACAACGATGGACAGCTATTATTATTATTAATAATCTGTGTACAATACGTTTCTTGAAAAGCGGTTTTTACCGATGTGCGAATCCATCTTAATAAACTCAAACACTAGAGGTGATTAGACCCGCAATCAGTTAGCCGCTATGTATAGCTGCTTTGAACAAAACACCCGAAGAAAGGTACACATAACTTGGGTAGATCGTTAATTTGAATTTTGTCTGGGAAGCGACCGATGAGCCAACTCTTTTCAATCTCTAAGGGATTTTTAATGTGATCGACACTGAACACGAAAGTCGGATCTCACTACCTGTAGATGATGTAACTTTTTACCAGAAGATTCACGTGCAAAAATCCCGATCCCCCCACCTGGATTTGAACTCGCGACCTCGGCACCTGTGGAGAACACCTTACCTCGAGACCACTGAGTTCCCCCGACAATCAACCTTCGAATCGCAGATTATAGAAATGTCAGCCTCACATATAGTGTTATCATCGCTTGCGAATGATAGACACTTCTAAATGTAATACACATATACACATCTGCATTCCTTAGCTTAAGAAATAACTTGAGCAACGTTTATATTCCCTGGACGGTCCAGCGTCAAACATAAAAGTTCCTGGATATGAAAATACATGTCTTTGCTATTATTGTTATTAGTCTGTTAACATCTACTAACTTCCGAATCCCTGATGCTATCTTTGCCGTTTCTTTACCTTATGTGTAGTTGTTTACATGTGTGTTTTAAACTGCTAACAACGATGCACTTTAAGGGAGAAAACACTTCGACATTATTACTCTTTACAAATCCCTAACACAGGAGAAACAGTTAGAATGGACACAATTGAACCTGATGGCCTGGAAGAGAGCTAATGATTGTAAGAAGTTTTCTACATCAAGTTCTCGTGAGCATTTTTACGGTTTTGTCCTAAATACAATGCTCGCAAACTGAAATGGGATTGCTGGAAATCTGTTCATTGTTTTTGGAAGCTCTTACTTTAACGAGCAAGCACGAGAAAAGATAAGGGTTGTCTTGTAAAAATATTGCTCAGATGTCATTTAAAAGTGCTGGCCATGAATGCATGCTAGCAATGAAACCGTGCTAACCATCAATGCATGATAGCAATGAAACCGTGCTAACCATCAATGCGTGATAGCCATGAAGGCGTGTTAATCATCAATGCGTGCTAGCCATGAACACGTACTAACCATCAATGCGTGCTAGCCATGAAGGCGTGTTAATCATCAATGCGTGCTAGCCATGAACACGTGCTAACCATCAATGCGTGCTAGCCATGAACACGTGCTAACCATCAATGCGTGCTAGCCATGAACACGTGCTAACCATCAATGCATGCTAGCCATGAACACGTGCTAGCCATCAATGCGTGCTAGCCATCAACACGTGCTAACCATCAATGCGTGCTAGCCATGGACACGTGCTAACCATCAATGCGTGCTAGCCATGGACACGTGCTAGCCATCAATGCGTGCTAGTTTGAAGCCAAGACGGCAAAGGCAAAGGCCGCCGTCCATCGTAGACGATGATGGCATGATTTATTTTGCTAGCGCTATTTTTAGTAAAGATTAACTGCGCTACGTTTTATTATCTCTATATCTCTCTCTCTTCTCTCTCGTCTCGAACCGCCCGACCCCAGTGGCAAGTCAAGGACAAGACAACTAGGGGGCGACTACGAGATGCAGGGGACTCCGTATGGAGCATCCGTGAAAAAGACGGCGGAGTCTGGAGCAGAGCCCACACCACCTGATCACGAGGCTGACGGCTTAACGACCTCGCCACGGAATCCCCAAGAAGACACTGGCCACTTTTCTTGATACTAGACTACCTCATCAAGCTGAATACGTTCTAGCAGTCAGGATTACGATATTTTAAGCTTAGAAAACACGGTTTCCAATCGCGATAAGGTCAAACATACATCGATCTCTATTACTGGTGATATACAAGTCTAATCTGTGGAGAACGACATCTAACAACAAAAAACATCAGCTTCGGAATTATTATTTTTATTGTTTGCGTTTTCCTTATTCCCGATGTCGGTGTTTGCTGCACTATTTTTTTATTTTGCCCCCGTTGACACAGCACATCCGACTTCGGCATTCATTTTATGTTAATGTCTGCTTCCCCGTGCTTTTTCTAAGTGTTTGCTTTTATCGGGCGGGGTTAATGCTGGTGTTATTATTCAGGAGCGAACCCAGCACCTTCGGAATGTGAGCGATGTTATGTAACCACTAGGCCACGCCGTCCCCTGCTATAAGAACAAGTACACCTATCCCAATGACTCCCGGGTCGATCAGGCTTAAATGAGTACCGGTTCAGTCCGGGAAGTAAAGGCGACCAACGCGATGCTGACCACATCATTCACTAAGTGCTATGGGTTACAAAATAATACTGGTCTAACACCATATTTCCTTATGCGCCGCATGGCGTGACGGGATCTTTACCTATTTTCTTTTTACACCTATCTGTCCTGTCGCATTGTGCGGTTCTGAAACATGGACGACATAAACATATATAGTCTTTGGAGTTGTGGTGCTATCGCAGGATGCAACGAATGAGCTGGACAGAAAAAAGGTAAAATCAACAAGTGCTTAAAGATACAGGGCTACATAGGCGGGAATACATAGATGAGCTTGGCTTGGACATACCATGAAACACGGAAGCGTATTATTGAGAATACTAGAAGGAAAAATGCAGTGGGTATAAAGAAGAGGACGTCCAAGAAACAATTACATTAGTTGCCAACCCCAAGCAATAATGGCGACATCAACAGAGTATTTTGTATTAATGATGTAACTTGCGCTGTATTTTGATTATAACGAGGAAGTAACTGCGCTGGTCATCGACCTCACTCTCTGGTCCCGAGATACCTTGGACCAGTGGCAAGACATACGTCAAGACAACTGGAGGAAATTCAGGATGCAGACACTCTGGTTCTATCTCCCGTAAGACCAGGGGTCACTTTCAAACTTGTGAGACTCGATCGCCCACCATTTCTGTTCATCGCTTTGGGAGACGAGCGCCTAACCTCTCGACCACAGTCGTGTAGTTTCGTCATAAAGGGACCAGTGGACGGTTGAAATGTTCGTGCTCCCCGAAATCCCCACGCGCCGTCTTGCTGGCGCTGTAGGGGTCTGGGCTGATGGATCTGGGGTTGTCATTGGCCAGCTCTTTCGTGATCTTAGGGCAAGTACTGATCAGGGATGATGGTTTCACTACTTCCGGCCGGCCGCATACCACTCCGTCTGCATACCACTCCGTCTGTATACCACTCCGTACTCCGTCTGTATACCACTCCGTCTGCTTACCACTCCGTCTGCATACCACTCTGTCTGCATACCACTCCGTATATATACAACTCCGTACTCCGTATGCATACCACTCCGTCTGCCTCCACCCTATGTTGTTTACTTGGAAATTCACTGCCCCTTGAGATGTGTACTAATGAGAATGCTGGTACGTGATTTTCATAGATTTCCCTCGTGATATCTGCATGAGAACGGGTTGTCTAGAGAAAATGCTTGTAATATTGACGGAAAGACGATAGTTGACTAGGTCTCAGTGATCTGCATCAGTCAACGACTTAGGCAACAAAAACCGGCTTTAAAGGATGATTTTGGGCAGGGAGAAAAGTAACGTAATAAATATATAACACACTGAATAATTAACACAATGATTCCGATGCTCAAATTTATTTCTGAAATTGATATTGATTGATGTTATGACATAAAGTATTGTGCGAACCCGCGCGAGAGTTGAAAACATGATGAAGGAACGATTCTGACATCAATGACTGCATGGCTGTTATTGTTGATACAAGGAAGCGAAATATGCATTTGATTCCGTGGACGTGAAAACATAGCACAATAAAAGATATGCTGCCCGCAACTTATCCAAATAGGATCAACCATAGACGGCCCACCATAGATATAGCAATGAGAATCTACATCAGATGTCGGAAGCAGATGAAATCAGACAAACAACCGGACGAAAGCCGGAAGCGTAGGACGCAAGACCGGAAACTCACTACTACATCGCATGTTGGACTAATGCGCTCATTGGTGCTCTTAATATTTGTGTATGCCTATGAGACTTTGGACCATTACTGCGGATATCCAGTGCAGAATACATGCAATGGAAATGAGGTGCTTTAGAAGACTCCTACATGTTACATTTAAGGATCGTGACACGAACGTAGAAATACGACCAAGAGTGGAAAAACAAATTGGGCCTTTTGATGATCTGTTCACAGTTAGCAAATGGTGAATGATGGCTTGGTATAGACACGTCACGAGCTTCAGCGGAATTACAAATTCGATACTGCATGGTTCCGTACCAGGAAAGAGAGGGCGGGGACGTCCAATGAAGAGAAGGGCAGACAACATCACTGAGTGGTCAAACCTTCGTCCTGGTGAGGCACGCTGGCGACAGCGGACAGAGAGATGGCATTGGATTGTGGGAGTGTCTTCAAGTGTGCCCCAACGACCTGATGGGTTACGGGCTTAACTGAACTGAATTGATATGTCCGTGCAAACAAAAACTGAGGTGCAGACAGAATGAGCGGAAGAAATCTGCTGGGAACAGTGGTAAGACATAATCAGACAACTTCAACACCAGTCCTTGGACTGACTGACCTCAACCTAACGTAACATCTTCATACTGGTTTAGAAGACTCTGTCGAGTCTGTATAGAGCCCGCTTCTTCTACTTTAGTTTATCTAAACACTATGCGTATCCAATTTATTCTTGAATGCATTAAATTACCCTGCCTCAATTATTTATTGTGGTAATGCATTACACGTATTTATTAATGACAATGATGAGCCTGAACTCTGCATAGTGCTTCAGGGACAAGCGGCCTTTATTTGTTAGCCATGTGCATCCTCCGGCATACTCCATCACAGGAGAAATAATACATTTGTATGAACGATGTAACTAACAAAAAGGATATTAACATTTTGTCTCAGAATAGTATAGCGGCCTCTTACTAAAACGAAACGATTGGACCAATTGGTTCGTACAATGTGTTTCTGACAAATCAATTTCAATCAATATCAAAATCAATACCGGATTGTACACGAAGCTAGCAAAGCATGTTATCAATAAGTAATAACCCAAACAATCATCGATTCAACACTTACTAACCACCCCCACCCCTCGTTGGCAAGACGTCATTCATTGTTTCCTAGTCTCAACCACGTATATTGTCTTGTTATTCCTGCTCAGCATTTCATCCATATTACATGTTACAGAGGCTGTAATGGTCGCTGTGATGAAGAGACAAGTCACTCGCCTCTTAGTTTTAGTTTAGTCGAAGAATCACAGTCAATGCACGCGGTTTAACCCATACGTGCTCTGTTCTTCTCCAGACGGTTTGAGAATCTCAGCACAATGCACGAACTCCGTAGCACTGATCAGGATCCCCTAATAAATTGGGTAGATTTTTAACATAATTTTGAATTTTGTTCGGGCAGCGGTCGTTTAGCCTGCTTTTTTCTAACTGAAGATGGATTTTTAACGAGCGCGGCACTGCACACCGGCGTCCGATCTCTACTACCCACAGATCGGAGGAGATTTAAGAAAATATCGGTTCCAACCGTGGTTTTTAACCCAAGACATCCAGCACTCGAGGCAAACACTATACCTCGTGCCCTCTCGCCTCTCTTAGCGATGAACGGAAGCGGTTGGTGATCGAATCCTGTAAGTTTCAAGCGACTGTATTCTCAAGGGAGGTGAAACTAGAGCGTCTGAATCACCAGTTACCTCCAGTCGTCTTGACTTATGTCTTGCCACTGTCCCAATGTAGCTCGGGACCAGAGAGTGAGGTTGATGACCAACGTAGTTTATACCTCCCTATAATCTATATACAGCGCATGTTACATCATCAAGACAGAACCGTCTTATAATGTCGTCATCGTCGATTGTAACAAATTTACATAATGTTTGGGCAGATGATCAGGTGGTCGGGGTCGTGTGCTGCTCCACAGAAGCATGTCTCATCAGCCATATATCCCCATCTCGCAACGTTGTTCATGCATCGTGATATATCAGTCCGGAGTCTATTTAGTAACTTCTAAGTCGCGTAAGGAAAGTGGTGTGCATGCGCAGGTTCCTTCTGCGGCTTGATCTAGGCAATCTGAATGATTTCATTTTGCGGGAATAGTCTGAAGGTGATGTGTTGACTGTAAGAAACTTCGAATCGCTAAGTAAAATCATACATATTTTGATGCAGACCTCGACCTAACAGATAAAATTGTGTGGTAATCTCATGCGCCGAATGAAGTGACTGTTCGTTCATTCAGCTAGCAGATGGAGATAAGTGTTCGCATTAAGCATTGCTAACAAACGTAGATTGACCTTGACACTTTCGTCTTTGGCGTTAGTCCTGAAATTGACAGTGTGTCCTAGTTTACAGCGAGGCTGCGATATATGTACCATTCAGCCAGACATCCGTTTTCATCTGGATGTGTCGGGAACGGGTTTGCCTTCCCACTGCGATCAATATTCTCTTAACCAGGCTGTGCTGGTGGAAAGGGTTTCTAGACCCACCGCTTACAGGCAGAATACGGTCTTGGTAAGCTCTGGTTAACTGGCTCTGGTTAGCTGGCTCTGGTTAGCCGGCTCTGGTTAGCTGGCTCTGGTTAGCCGGCTCTGGTTCGCTAGCTCTGGTTAGCCGGCCCTGGTTAGCCGGCTCTGATTAGCCGGCTCTGATTAGCCGGCTCTAGTTAGCCGACTCTGGTTAGCTGGCTCTGGTGCAGCCCCCCAGCTATGCGTCGCTGACTGTTGTCAGCTTATTCAGCGCCGCATCGTTCGGCCAATTTCAAGTTCCAGCTTGTCAGATGTAGCCCGCAGACCGTAGTTTGGAGATCACTAACATTATCGACTGTACAGCCCACAGAACAGAGCCCCGAGAGAAACCACATATAGATGTAGCGACAAAAGAATGGTGAAGGTTGGATGGATGTCAAAGAAGAACCTGCACTCGACTTGAAAAACCCTCGCAGTTATCTGGCCACCAGAAAGCCACCCTCCTTGCCCGTCTATCGTCAGTGTATGGACCACATAGCCAGCATACTTGTACTTTAGCATTGATGCTGAACATCATCATCCAGGGTATATGCCAACTTCAACGCCTAGCTCTACTTTCCATTGCACCACTCTGTGATGCTCCTGCCGAGCGTGGTCATGCCCATTCCTCCGTTTGTGTGGAAATATTGTATTTAGTCACACAGTCGTCAATGCGTGGTAACCAGCTGCAAACGGGAAAGGGTGGAGGCAAAGTCAGTTAATGCAATCAAGAATAGATTGGGTGCACATTGTTATTTTTAGATCAAGCGGAGTAGAGAAGTTGGCTGTATGGATATTTTGGAGAGTTTTCTGAACCAGTATCTTGATCTTGATGACCCGTTCATCAGCGTAGGTGCGTCCCAACTTCGTCTCCAATGGACCCTGTCTTGAACCTGACCCTGGCCACGGACGTTCATTGCGTAGTAAGTACGTTTCTAGAGGCATCTCGAATGTTGCAGCGTGCAGCAAGGGAGTCTGACCAACTCATTTCCCGCGGTTTCTTTTTGCATCGGGGATACCAGACTGCTGTCGCTGTGCTCCACCGGCCATCGTTTCGCCGGAACATGTGACCTGTCCATCTATGTTTTGCCTTGTCTGCATGAATTACCGCATCCTTCCCCAGGGACAATCCCCTTATGTCAGAATTGTGGAGACCTTGCATACGTTGGTTCCAGAGAGTGATTCAGACCATGCGTCATTCAAGGGAGGCCTAGGTAACTCAATTTGTCCTCTACTGATTTTATTATTATCCACTTCTCAGCACCGTAGCACATGGCAGGGAGTACAGAGGAATTGAAGAGGGAGACTCGTAGGTATTGGTCATGGCAGCTATCCAGAACCGTGTTAATAGACGAGACGGCTGCCCAACCCGAGCGGCGACCTCTTGTCAGTTCAGGTTCCAGGTTATTCTCCATATTGAAAAGGCGCCCAAGACAAATGTACTCGTTGACATCCTCTAATCGTACCTCGCCAAGGAAGACTGGCCCACAAGTGGCGAAGCGATTGCGCAACACTTTGATCTTCGAGACACTCATCTTCAGTCCTGCCCTCTCCATCAAGTAGCTGCATCATTTAGTTGGCTCCTGCAGCTGGCTCTGCGATGAGCACTATGCTATCGGCAAATCGAAGGTGATTGAGGCGTCGTGCCATCAAAAAGTATACGAAAGTTGGCCCAGTTCCATCGGCTGAGAAGAAGTTCAGTGAGATATGATCCCACTGGCGGATCCTCTTCTGAATTGGTACCACAATTGAAACAGTAAAAAGAAGTTACATTAAGTTGTTAAACGTGCATCCTCGAAGCCCAAATATGCATCGCATCTTCCCAATTGTGACAGTCCCTGTTCACACATGACCAATTGCAAATGTGTCTACGTTGACATTGACAGTGTGGTTATACATACACCATAAATGACACCGATAGTTGACACTTGTACAGCAAATATCAGATGGGGGAATTATTAATCTGACAGGCAAGCAAACCACTAGTAACATTGATTGTGTGACGTCACATGTATTGCGATTCCCTTCTTGACCTCAAAATGTTAGACCCTCCTTAACCGTTTCACTGGGTGACGCCTTATATGAACTATCCCGTAGACCTTAATTAACGTCTGCTGGCGAGTTCGGTGGCAGTACATAACCTACCATTCACAGTCAGGATACATTGTACAGAGAATGGATAGCCGCGCAGCAGGAGGTGTCAATGCATATACTAACACTGTTTCCTGATTTGATTATACCTGAGCGATGTCAATGCATGGCAATCGCAGACAGGCAGACAGTCGGATAGACAGACAGACAGACCAACCGACATACAGACAGACAGAAAGACCGACAGACATGTAGATAATCAGCCATCCAGTTAGACAGACAGGCATGTATACACATATATATATATTTATAGTATAGTATAGTATAGTAGAGTAGAGTAGAGTAGAGTAGAGTAGAGTAGAGTAGAGTAGAGTAGAGTAGAGTAGAGTAGAGTAGAGTAGAGTAGAGTAAAGTGCAGTGCAGTGCAGTGCAGCACAGTATATTTCAGTACAGTCTAGTCTAGTCTAGTATAGTATAATAAGTATAGTATAGTATAATACAGTATAGTACAGTACAGTATAGTATAGTATAGTAAATTACATATAGTATAGTGCAGTATAGTATAGTGCAGTATAGTATAGTGCAGTATAGTATAGTAAATTATAGTACAGTACTGTACAGTACAGTCCAGTGCAGAGAAGGCAGCGCAGCGCAGCGCAGCACATCACAGCACATTACAATACAGTACAGTATAGTATAGTAGCCCCTTCACAGTCATGTCTGACTTTAAGTTGATGCAACCTTGAGGTAGCAACTCTCGACTGAGTTGTTGGTTTTCCTGACCACGTGGGCGTTGCCTTTTCCCTTCTCCGTGAGTTTATTGTCGCCCAGCCTGGGGTGACTCTTTAGTTTGTATCTCCATTTCAATCGGTCTGCAGCTATTTCTACGCAAGATCTCATTTCCATATCCAGAGCATTAATGTCAAGCTTGCATGCGTCTTTGAACTGTAATTGTGGTCGACCAACCCTTCTTTTACCACACTCCAGCTGCTCTTAGAGAATATCTTTGGGAATGCGACCGTCTACCATACGACGAACATGACCAATCGTTCGCAGTCTTTGTTGGCAAAGGAGGGTGTGCATACTTGCCTGCCGTTGCGTGAATGCACATCCGTGTTTGTCGCCATGTCTCTCTATTAGTCTCCAAAGATGGATCTTCTTCTTCTTCTTCGTTCGTTCTCAATCTCCCACTGCCAAACCCTGAAAGGACTTAAGTAGCAGAATGTAGTCCAGAGAACGGAATGCGTTGTGTCGTAGTTTACAGCTTGGTTGCGATATTTGCACCTTTCGGTCCAACACATCCGACTTCAGCAAGCATTTTTTTAGTACCGGGTTAGCATTCCCTCTTCGATCCCTTCTCCTTAGCCAGTCTGCCCTGCTGCAGCCTGTTATCCAGGATCACCGCGTGGAGGTGTAGAAGGGTCTTGGCAGCTACGGTTAGCTGGTCCTGACGCTAGCAGTCAGCTATGGGTCGCTGACCACTGCAGCTCTTGCGCTGCTCAGCATCTTGATCCCAGATGGATCTGAGGCGCTGAATTTGAAAGGCGTTGAGCCTATGCTCTTGTTTGACATTCGTTGTCAACGGTTCGCTGCTATATGCGACGCGCGTTCAAGTCAAACCAGGACTTTTTTGGTAAAGAAAATTTGTTTTTCTCTCAAGTAGTCGAAATGGCATTTATTTTTCGATATAATCTCCTGCAACGTTTATATACTTAATCCCGTCGTTTATGAAATGCTTGATTAGCTTCAGAGTAGAAAGATTTATCAGTATGTCTAAACCAATCCAGGACAGCCCGTTTCACTGCGTCATCAGTGCTGAAATGCTGAGCTCCCAGGAGTTTTTGTAGGGATCCAAACAGGGGGAGATCACTTGGAAGAAGGTCTGGACTGTAATGTGGATGTGACAATTTCACAGGATAAGGCGTTCCACAATCTGAATGTTCAGAGGAATGACTGTGGTGGGTTTGATAGCCACCATGGATGTGATCCTCACACGCGGATCTAAGGCTTCTCTAAAACGTTTACACCATTTAAATGTCGTATTGCGGCTGTCTCATCGCCGTATTGTGATTGCAGTCTGTAAATGTCCAGTGGTTTCCCGCCTTCTTTCACAAGACACTTCATCCCAACACGCTGTAGCATCCAAGCACTAACAGTGTTGTCTGCCATTTGTATTTATCTGTTACGTGACTGGACTATGACAAGTGAGCCCCCTAGCAGTAATAGGACACAAGTGCCCCTAACTAATAATAGTAGTTCCAGCACGCTATACCCCATTCAGGTAGAACTAGAACAGAAAGTCCCGGTTTGATTAGAACGTGCCTTGTGGAAGCGTACTGACGACACAGCCATTGTAGACTATAGCCTTAGTCTTGGCTGTGATTTATGTATTCTCTTGATTTATGTGTAGAAGACCATTTATATATTTGGTAAGATCGTGGGATTCTGTGGCGATGCTGTTAAGCCGTCGGACTTGTGATCAGGCGGTGTGGGTTCTCCGGACTCCGCCGTCTTTTTCACGGGTGCATGACGACAAGACGTTCTATAAATGATATGTTACATGACGACAAGACGTTCTATAAAGGGCATGCTACATGACGACAAAACGTTCTATAAAGGGCATGCTACATGATGACAAGACGTTCTATAAAGGACATGCTACATGATGACAAGACGTTCTATAAAGGGCATGCTTCATGACGTTCTATAAAGGGCATGCTAAATGACGACAAGACGTTCTATAAATGATATGCTACATGATGACCAGACGTTCTATAAAGACCATACTGCATGACGACAAGACGTTCTATAAAGGGCATGCTACATGATGACAAGACGTTATATAATTGGCATGCTACATGACGACAAGACGTTCTATAAAGGACATGCTACATGATGACAAGACGTTCTATAAATGACTTAGTACACTATGACATGACTTTCTATAAAGGACATGCTACATGACGACAAGACGTTTTATAAAGGACATGCTACATGACGACAAGACGTTCTATAAATGACTTAGTACACTATGCCAAGACGTTCTATAAATGACTTAGTACACTATGACAAGACGTTCTATAAATGACTTAATCCACTATGACAAGAGGTTCTATAAAGGACATGCTACATGACGACATAACGTTCTATAAAGGACATGTTACATGACGACAAGACGTTCTATAAAGGGCATGTTGCATGATGATTACTCTATCTAAGAATTTTCTAACGGGTGACCCGGGCCAACATGTGTCATGATGAGTCTATCCCTGTGACCCTAAACGTTAGTAGAATCAGACGTTCCTATAAAAACATTAGACAATAATATAGTTAATGTAGAATAGAAGACGGTGGCTCAGCATCTGCCCGACAGTGATATCGTGTTATTTACAAAAGTTGAAGTGATATTTTTGTACACATACAATTATAATAATAATGATGAAGAGGCTCGACTAGGATTTGAACCACGGACTTGGAACAGATTTGGTGAGGATCACACTCCGAGACCACACAGAAGATAAAATATAACGATTCGCAAAAGGAAGTAATGCTGGTTTGTTATGACTACGTAGGCAGACAGCAACGCTTTTCGTTTCGTACACAAATGATCTGGCTTAATTGGTTAAAACAAATGTGCTCGCTATACGATCATGTAAACTAAGTGGTGCAAGCGGCCGGAAAATAAACAAACCGCATCTGTCTCCAGATCCCAGCTATTTATTTATTTATTTATGTCATAACAGAATTGGCATTCATGATTATTTTTTCAATAAATAATGAGAGAGAAAAACGTAGAACACGTCCGGAATTTGAACCCTGCGATTTTTTTTATCGTGTGGTTCGATAAGCTAATCAAATTATTGTGAGCGACAGATGAAAGACATGGAAAAAAATAATTTAAAAAGAAACATTATGAAACGCAGACAGAAAAAAACACCGATTAAGTGTAAGATTATGATACGACATACATGTAAACACATGCATTATCTCACAAGCAAACAAATTAACAACTATTTTACATAACCACAACTTTCTGTTTATGCAAGCATTTTTGGAAGGACATTGTTCCCACAATATTTCTGATGTCCCACTTCTGACACAGGTGCTCAAAACTATCAGTTCTAGGTAACTGGCCTCAGAAATAAAACGTGAGTTCACTACTATATTACTTGAACAGCTTACCTCACTTGAACAACGTACCTCTCTTGAACAACTTACCTCACTTGAACAACTTACCTCACTTGAACAACTTACCTCATTTGAACAACTTAGAATGCAGCGGGAATTAGCTACCAGATTCGAGCTATTATCACAACAAACAACCCGCCTCATAGTTTTTTCCAGGAGCTGAATATGGATGCCTTCAGAGCAGATAACCACAGCCAGACTCGCATTTATCACAAGCAAAGCGTCTGGCGAGTATAGAGCAGGCACATGGTTTGAAAAGAAAGCTCTAGAAACAATACTTGAATTATGTGATATGCAGAGAATAATTTATTAAAAAAACAAAGGTATTCACCTTGGTGGACGGCGCGGGCTAGAGGTTAAGTGACACGGCTCACATCCAGGAGGTGCTAGGTTCGATCCACATCACAGCACCGGCCGTTACCCCGGGGAAGCAAACCCTTAGAAAATGCAGGAGGAAGCAGACCATTACATAAAAATGCATGATGAAGTCGGATGCACTGGGCCGACAGGCGCAAAAATAAAAACCACAGCGTAACGCACACCGCCTTGGGGAATAGAGAAATAAGGTGAACGCAGGGAAAAAAGAAAAAAAAAGGTATTCACCCATTCCTTGTTATCAGACTTTGCCGTCGGGGATAATGTGTTGGGGACTTTATACTACTAGGTCTCTGTTAGTTCAAGAGCGGAGAGACTAGTTCATTCCTTTTCGACCCCAGCCCTAAAGCATGTACCCGTTTATGGTTAGGTAACTTTGAGCGTGTCTAGATTGGTTTTTTTTTGTCTTTGTCGGAGTTCGTCCTGAACAAAACGTTGTGTTGTGGTTTATAGCGAGGCTGTGACATCTGCACCTTTCGGCGCGAAATCTCATACTTCCAGCTGCCATTTTTGAGTACCAGGTTTGTGTTCCATTTTGTCATCCATATTCTCTTAGCCAGACGACTCTACTGCAGCCTGTTTCCGGGGCTCCCATTTGGAGATAGAAAAGGCTATTGGCCAGGTGTGGTCCGGTAATCGTGATGCAAGCAGCCAGCTATGAGTCCATGACTGATGTCAGGTCATTCACTGTTAAGGTAAAGGTCAGTCCCATGGTAAGAATTGCCGCCGGGAAAAAAGATAACACTTCATGTAATACGCCGCAGTGTATGTGGGTAGGATAACCAGTTCCTTTATTTGCTGAGTTTACCTTCCCCAACGCAAACATCATGTACTCATGTACAGCTGGGTCGACTGGGGAAGCCGTGTTCAAGGCACGGCCCTGATGTTTTTCTGTATGTCCGTGAACTCGTACCTCTAACACGCTGTAATGCCAGTCTAGCAAGCCAGCTCATTGTAGATTAGGCTTCACGCTCCACCAATTCCCTGTACTACAGCTTCAACCCCAAACTAGATAAATCATTTTTTACCCGCGGGATACAGTCAAAGAGTCCCAAAAACCCAATGTACATTTCGTCTAAGTACAATAAAGATCTATATTTCACACAACCGGGGCATATTTGTGGGCATTGTGGGCCTACATTTTGTGGAACCAACGGCACACTATAGATATGTGAAATAATTGTCAGGATTACAAAGAACTTGAACACTGAACCATCCCATGCATATAATACCAGGCCCCACGACGTAACGCTGTGCTCGAGGCTAGACACCTCAAGAAATGAACGTGCTGCCAACACACAGCACAGATGTATTGTGGCTCATGTCCCTTGTCAAGAGACAGTGTAAATGGAGGAAACCCCCCCCCCCCCCCCTCGCATTTCCCGTATCAATACTAGATCATCCGTTGGAAGATGCTTCTTGATCGTACGCTGTCATGCGTCTACTTTAATATATCCAAGGTAAGCCTACGATTATTGTTATCTCCATAAATAAATAAATCGAATCCGCAGCGGTTACTGGAGGCCAACGGTCGATAGGAAAGTATATAGCTAAGTGTGCAGTGACTACGCCAGGACAAAGGTGAAGGTCGTATTGGCGTATCGCGGGAGTTCCGACTTGTTTACGTCTTGCTTCGGTAACTGACAAATACCGTACTAGTTAATGGGGTTGGCTATGGATATATACGAAAGCGATTTGTTAAGTTTTGTCTTTCAGAAGATAATGTCATTAATATGCAGTATATACATTTTCTTAAAGATTGAAATGTCATTTAGGTAGTGAGACATTAAGTGTCTACGTAATCACCATCCAGGTCAAAACATATGCGAAATGTCGGAGAAGACCTTTCATCACATGGGTCAGGTTAGGTCAGGTCATCCCGTAACCGGTGAGGTCGTTGGGGCACACATGAAGACGTCCTCACAACACCACATCACACTTCTCTGTCAGCAGCCGCTGCCTGAGCCTCTTCTGGTCGGAGATTGGTCCATTCTTTTATGTTGTCCTCCCACCTCTTTTTGGGACGGCTTCTTCGTCGTTGGCCTTGCACCTTTCCGTGGAGGATCGTATTAGCAAGACCTATTAATCTCGATATATGACGCGCACCAAGCGAGTTTCCTTCTTTTGGCAGTTGCCAAGAGGTCTTCAAAAGGGCCTATTGCTGTTGTAATTCTATCTCGCATTTCCTCATTTGTAACTCGATCTTTGTACGTGCCTTTTAAAAGTCTTCGGAAACATCTCATCTCCAAGGCCTGTATCCTTCGCCGAAGGTCATAGCAAGCGACAACAATCACATGGATAAAAATAACAAAAAATCAGACGCCTTTCCCGAAAACATTTACGCTCAGCTTAATTATTCCTGGTCTACATGCCTAACGGTGATCCTTGACGTGTTTCTTCAGCCTCAGGCAGAGACAAAAGTGAAAGGTGCAAGATCGGGGATGTACGATTGGTGCCGTGAAATGTTTGTCGACTCGTGTGTGGGCGAGCATTGTCGTGATGAAGAATTGCGTGCGTCGCCATGTGGAGGGACCCATCTCGCGCTCACTTTCCTACACACAAGCTGGGTATGGACTCGCTCAACCGAAATCATACGCGCATTGCTGGGATATATGTCTGCTTGTCATGGCGATTGTATGAATCAGTTCGTCCCCGGAGTGTGTTGTTGTGAATCCCCAGGTGTGATCGGTGGCCCGCTTGCTTTCACATGTGTGAATGGTGGCCCGCTTGCTTCCACAGGTGTGCTCGGTCGCCCACTGCGAGCCTTGTCACGCAGGTTCTTCGTTTGCTGATCTGTCGACTGTTACAGTCCGTGTCCACCCCCTGACAGTAATGACATCTACACAGAAGTAACCATATACCGCTGTCAATCTTCGATGCATGACGATGGGTAAGCATCTTCCCGCTGTCAACACGCTGTTTAAATCGTATTTCCATGTTAATACGCCATTTTACTAATCGCTGTGCGCATGCATCACGCTTCAGGCGCATGCCACCACATGCCCCTAAAGCCATTTCACCCGAGTTTACTTTTACATACGTGGCACATGACTCTGGACACTGTTGTTATAGCTATGACGTTTGAGGTAAATCTTTTCAATGCGCCTTCGTACAAAGAGCTTGTTTAAATATGACACTGGTCAAGGCAAGATGTGATGTCTCTGTTCCTCAAATATTGGGCACATTTGGAGGAAATGTAATTCAGACATTATATCAGTAATACAATTCCTCTGTGCTCGTGAGATATGGACAGTTACAGCTGACCTTCAGCGAAGGATGCAGGGCTTGTAGATGAGATTTTACCAGACAACTTTGAAACGTCATTGACAAAGAACATTACAAATGAGGAAAATACGAGATATAAATACAACAGCAATAAGCTCTTTTGAAGACCTCTTGGCAACTGTCAAAAGAAGGAAACTCGCTTGGTACGGTCACATATCGAGATCAAATGGTCTTGCAAATACAATTCTCCGCGGAATGGTGCAAGGCAGACGACAAAGAGGCCGGCCGAAAAAGAGATGGGAGGACAACATAAAAGAATGGACCAATCTCCAACCAGAATAGGCACAGGGATCGGCCGCTGATAGAGAAGGGTGGCGTGGGGTTGTGAGGATGTCTTCATGGGTGCCCCAATCATCTCACCAGTTACGGCATGACCTGACCTGACCTGGCAACGTACATGTAGCGTTAGTTCAAACCGTTTATATAATTAATAAATGCCATTGTTATCGTATGTGACCCGTGGAAAGAAGGAAATGTGATGATTGCCTATCTAATATTGAGCACTCCCAAAAGTGATATCAGGAGAATGCCACAAGTCTTAAGTTACTGTCGCGAACAGATACTGCTATGCCACTGTCAGGCACACACGGTAGGAATAAGTGACTTTGTCCAAGAAACCCTGTATTCAACTTTGATAGATACGCCCATAACAATATTATTGATCTCGTAGTGAGTTAAACTTGCTTTAGGTAGGCGTTGCTTTCTTCTGACAGCTTGTCAAAATTGACACTGAGTTGATTGCTGCAATCTGATACATTTCACTGAATGCCTAGCATGCTGTACGATCGGAATAGTTTATAAAGAAACACATATTTTAACGCACAGTTTTGTCTGGGATGTCTCTCTCCCTCGTTCTCTCTCTCTCTTTCTCTCTCTCTCATTCTTTCTCTCTTGCAGAGACAGAAGACGTTACATGGATGATCTGGCTGAGGAAGCGGAAGAGGCTGCAGGAAATGGACATAAGAAAGGTCTATGTGAGGCTACCAAGAAACTTTCGGGAGATTATCAACAAGGTAGACAAATCAAAAATAAACTTGGGGAAAACATAACTAACCTTGAAGAACAGAAGAAAAGATGGGAATAATACTTTGAAGAGCTTTTAATCAGACTAGCACCAGACAACTCAGCACACATTTCACCAGGAGTACCTGTCCATCAACTATGATAATCCAAGTAAAGAAAAGATTAGAAGAGCAATAGTTTCTAAGGAACGGAAAAGCAGCCGGACCTGATGGGATACCACCGGAAGTCATAAAAGCAGCAGGACCTGATGGGATACCACCGGAAGTCATAAAAGCAGCCGGACCTGATGGGATACCACCGGAAGTCATAAAAGTAGATGTTGAAACATCTACTAACATGCTCCACAAATTGATAAGCGCCATCTCGGAGCAAGAAAGCTTACAAAAATATTGGAGAGAAGGCTACCTGCTGAAATTGCCTACGAAGGGCAATTTAAAGGAATGGAAAAACCATAGAAGACTAATGTTATTATCAGGGCCGGGATGAGCAAGCGGTCTTCAGACAGAATAGATCATGCATTGACTAGTTAACAAGATAAGGGATGAGCAAGCGGTCTTCAGACAGAATAGATCATGCATTGACTAGTTAACAAGATAAGGGATGAGCAAGCGGTCTTCAGACAGAATAGATCATGCATTGACTAGTTAACAAGATAAGGGATGAGCAAGCGGTCTTCAGACAGAATAGATCATGCATTGACTAGTTAACAAGATAAGGGATGAGCAAGCGGTCTTGAGACAGAATAGATCATGCATTGACTAGTTAACAAGATAAGGGATGAGCAAGCGGTCTTCAGACAGAATAGATCATGCATTGACTAGTTAACAAGATAAGGGATGAGCAAGCGGTCTTCAGACAGAATAGATCATGCATTGACTAGTTAACAAGATAAGGGATGAGCAAGCGGTCTTCAGACAGAATAGATCATGCATTGACCAGATAGCCATTTGTCCACCGAATGTCAGACTGCATATTGTGGTTGGAATTTGCCTTACGAATATCATCATCATCAGGTGCCGTGCCAGTTGGAGTTGGCGATCATGGACCTCCATCTTCTTCTATCACGTTAGTCGTTCACCAAATCTGTTATTGATTGTCGCCCATGCCATTCTTCCAGGCTGTCTAGCATCTTCTCTCTCGGCCTTCCCCTCTTTCTCTTTTCTGCTATCTTTTCCGTTGCCACGGCATGCTCCTAGCCGCCTCTTCTCATAACATACCCGCAAAAGAATGACTGTTTTATTCTGATCCTCGCAATAAGTTGTCTTTGTGTTTGTGCCTCTTCGAGTACTGGTTCATAAGTCTTCTTTGTATTCCGTGGGATCCGCCGCAATGTTCTGTAAAACCACATCTCCGCTGTTTCTAAAGATCTAAGCGCTTGCTTGCTAATTGTCCATGATTCACTGCCATATGTCAGTACTTGTTCCACGTAGCATCAAATGACTCTCTTTCTCAGTTCAATGGACAAGGTTTTGTTGCACAATATTCATGTCATGGTTTAGAAAACCAATTTTTCTTAGGCTATCTCTGGATTTCATTTCGTAATTGAATCTTCCATCTGATGTTATGTGTGTGTCAAGGCATTTTAAACGTGTTAATTTGTCTCACATCGGCCCCTTTCGATTTGACATTTTATTTTAGAGTGTCCGGTTTCTTCGTCACTATCATCACTTTCCATTTCGTTTTATTTAAGCTGAGGCCATTGTTTTCACAATGCTGAACTACCTTGTGTACCATTTCCTGCAAGTCGGTTTCATTATGGACTATCAATACAATTTCAACTGTATATAGCAGATTATTTATGTTCTATCCGCCAATTGATATTCGTGACATTATCTATATGTCTCTCCAGATGAACGCGAAGTATAGAGATACCAGGTCGCTGGACAGATTACAACCAATATCAACACTCTGAATATCAGAGGGGGCATGACACACCTGTTTCAATATCAAACCATCTTACCTTCTCGACAGTGGACCGCACACGACACCGTGACTTAGTATATACTGCTTTAGTGACGCAAAGAGGTTCCTCTATCTTAAATTGATACATGAGATGTGAGTCAGCTATACAAATGGCCTGACAAATGGCTATGTAAGGGATCAATATGCTGAGAAGCGCATGAGCTGCAGTGGTCAGCGAACCATAACTGACTGCTAGCGTCAGGGCCAGCGAACCAGAGCTGCCAAGATCCTTCTACACCTCCACGCGGTGATCCTGGATAATAGGCTGCAGCAGGGCAGACTGGCTAAGGAGAAGAGATCGAAGAGGGAATGCTAACCCGGTACTCAAAAAATGCTTGCTGTGTTGGACCGAAAGGTACAAATATCTCAGTCAAGCTGTAAACTACGACACAACGCATTCCGTTCTCTGGACTACATTCTGCACTTACGCCCTTTCAGGGTTTGGTAGCGGGAGATTGAGAACGAACGAAGGCAAGCCAAGCCAAGCCAAATGGTGATGTACGAGTATGGTACGTCTCTTTGCGTGTATTTAAAACCGCGGGACACTGAGACACCAGCCCTCCATTTTATGTCTCCTCTGTGTATCGATCGGAATATTACGCAAATGAAACAGGAAGGCAGAAGAGATGGAGAGTCGCAGAGAGCCGAGAGGTAATTAGAGAGAATGAATAAGTGATGAAAAGCAAGCTCTGAATTCAAACGTGTGCCTTAAAAATACATAATAAAACAAGCAAGAAACGCGGAAGAAAATAGGGTATCAAATGAGAAAGATTCTACGAGGACACATAGAAAGACGAGAAAAAAATATAGCGTGTATGACAGAGAGAAGTAGAGAGAGGGCAGGAGAGTAAGAGAGAGTGTGTATGTGAGGTAGAATGAATCTTCATTGCACGAATACTAGAATGAAGACCACAGAAGCAATACCATTGTACGGGCATAAACATAATGAGGCATTCAACAAGCAGATGAAAAACATGAAGGAAAAATATGCTGGGGAAATAGGGGTGGGGTGAGGGGTCTAAAAGAGGGAGGAGAAATGTGAGAGAAAGGGAGACAGAGAGAAAAAGATAGATTTAAGAATGTCAATGTTTCTTCCTTTTATCCTCTTCCCCATTTTCCAAACCATTGTTGTGATTTTTGGTTAACATAACTAATACAAAATCTGTAAATGCGAGTGGTACCACGTTTCTAATTCACAAACTGCAATAGGTCTCAAACCTTCAATGAGATGTGCTGATTTCCTAACGTGGGCATTTTGAGGCCCACGGCACTTGTAGCGGTGAAATTATGAATTCAAAAGCTTCCATAGATTTTCACTGGGTGTTGTTGTTGATACTGTTGATGATGTTTGTTTTGTTAGGGGGGTGTGTGATGTGAATTAAGAAACACAATAATAGGCTTTCCGCAATCTTTGCATTTGCAATCCCCAAGTTACAGGACTTTAATGGCAAATAGCAGAAGAGAAGGGTTGTGCACATTAAAGAACTATGCAGCTATCAGTGATCATCATATTGTCTGAAAGAGACCTAGCATCTGTGGATCTGTCAGGAGTGCAGTGATATCGAGTCTGAATAACACCACTTATATTTAATAAATAATCACATTACTTGCTAATTTGCTTCAATTATTCTTTTTCTTCAGTTTTTGTCCTTCTTCCTTCTTCTTCTTCTTCTTCTTTTATTACTTATACACATGAAGTCCTAGGGAAGGAAGACTAATCTCTAGTCAGGCAAAATATACTGATCAGACATGTTTGTCAGGTTCAGGCAAATCGTGCTGGACAAGACTCTCATCTCGGCGTCCTTCCTAGAAACGGGCTGTTTTCATGGCAGCCTGGGTAACAAGGTGAGGGATTGACGTGGCTCCCGTAGTAGTGAGCGACACGCAGATGAAGTCAAACATAGCACAACCGGCCCACTTTTATCAGCACGCTCGGGATGTGAGTTTAAGCTACGGCAACCACTTAAAGTCCTTTTTAGGGCGCACACAAGAGTAATCCTACTCATTGTTGTTATTCAACAGCAACAACCACACGTGAGGACCAGTTCTCTGACAACAATATCGATGAGATTATATGAATATGTTTATCATAGCAAAATAGTGCATTCCTTTGTTTCTGCTTTGTTCTCATCTTACCACTCAGTATTTTCCCATCTGTTCTTCCCCTGCCCTTAATTGTCTTCTTTACGAGCCCTCTCTTATTGAAAACACAATGTCTGAGTACCCTGATGAGGTCCCTTAGTCGTTTGGCTCAATTTCCCCAAGCGTAGGATACTTAATCCTTCGTGAGCATAAAGTAAACAAGAATCGCTGTGTACAAATGGAAAATTAAATATCAAGCTTGCTTTATTGTCCTACAACATATTTGTTCTTCTTACACGTTGCATTCAGGAAAACTAATTTTTGTTTTTAAACTCTTAGACGGTGGTTTGTTGTCAATTCTATTTTTTCATCTTTTTTTCAACGGAAACCGTTACAATGGTTTGTTATGTTAAATCCATATTAACACAGTTAAAAGAGCAATGTTTGAAGTTCAGTCCAATCAAACATTCTTAATGTCACTTCCTGTGTAATAACTACTCCATTTAAGAGAGATTGGCACTTTTTTCTCAGACACATAAATTCAAATTTAAGAAATTAGATGATCAACTGATTTGCTAAAGCAAAATGTGTATAATAAAAATGGCTTAATGTGTTCATAAACAAAAATGATCTGCAGAACATGGATCGTAGCTTAAATATTCATTGATTAAAGATAATCAATCGAACAACGAAGAGAACATCTCAGATTCTGAATACACTCCATGGTTAGCAACTTAACTTAACGTCTTTATACTGGTTTAGAAGACCCTAAAAAACTTGTTATAGTCTAATTTATCCATTTCTCTGATCATCTTATAAAGATGTATTAAGTCACCACGAATTCTTCTCTCTTCTAGACACTGTATACCGGTTTTCCTTTTTTCCTCATAACTGTAATTCTGGAATCCCACTATCATATTTGTCGCTCTTTTTTGTATTATTTTTAACATGTTTATATCCCCTCTATGATAAGGACTCCACACCTGTACAGAGTACTCTAATCTAGATCTAACTAAAGCTTCATACAGTTTGACTATCTCTTCCTTGCTCCTATGTTTAATATTTCTTGTTATCATAACTAACTTTGCATTTGCCTTTTTCACTGCTACCTGAACTTGCTCACTCACCTTACCTGTATGATCTATTATAACCCCTAGGTAGTGATAATGACTCTGCCAACAACGACTTTGTTGAAGAGGAGACACGCCCACTAGTTAGTTTTATTTCCGCTTCCAGTTATTAGACTAACCAGGTATTTAGAAAAGCAGAAATGTAATAAAACAGACACAATGAATAGAGATTATAGATCTAGATTAAGGCTCGCTAGTGTTGCGAAGTTGTATGTATATGAGGCGCATTAATGTAGCAGTAATGTCTAAGCATTTTAATAAGTATGAAACAGTATGTTTTGATAAGATAACCTCAACATATAAAGTGTTCATTACTGACTTTTTTTCACAATGTTCAAAGATGCAAATGACAACCAACTTTATTTACTGACAAATAAATGTAAAACGCACATATGGTGTGTATACATGAATATTCCGTCAACTGAGGACCAATGTTACGATCTTCAGACTATTATACTAAGATTGAAATATTATGGAAAGTATCAATTTTGTTCATGTATTTGCAATATATGTGGACTACTATTTATCGATACATACTTCCCCTTAATCAATTAAATATATTTGCTAAATATATAATGAGGGACGTCAAACACGATGGAAATTATGACAAGCTCAAGACTTTATCAATGGGTGGGATCGAAATACCAGCGCTCAGATAATGCAGATGACACAGTTATTCTTCCAAAGACTTGAACAGATGATCTCATCAGCACAACAACAAAGACCAAATTCTACACCTGAATATACGTCAAACCAAGATAATGAGCCCAACCAAGGCAAAGACCAAACCTAAAGTTATTCTTGATCAATGGAAAATTGAGAAAGTCACAAGTTTTGAGTACCTCGGCTCAGCTATAAGTGACAATGGAGATTGAGAAAGTCACAAGTTTTGAGTACCTCGGCTCAGCTATAAGTGACAATGGAGATTGAGAAAGTCACAAGTTTTGAGTACCTCGGCTCAGCTATAAGTGACAATGGAGATTGAGAAAGTCACAAGTTTTGAGTACCTCGGCTCAGCTATAAGTGACAATGGAGATTGAGAAAGTCACAAGTTTTGAGTGCCTCGGCTCAGCTATAAGTGACAATGGAGATTGAGAAAGTCACAAGTTTTGAGTGCCTCGGCTCAGCTATAAGTGACAATGGAGATTGAGAAAGTCACAAGTTTTGAGTGCCTCGGCTCAGCTATAAGTGACAATGGAAAATTGAGAAAGTCACAAGTTTTGAGTGCCTCGGCTCAGCTATAAGTGACAATGGAAAATTGAGAAAGTCACAAGTTTTGAGTACCTCGGCTCAGCTATAAGTGACAATAGAGATTGCCTGAAGGGAGTCAGATGGAGAATGGATATGGCAATGCAGAGGCTGATCAAAGTGAGAAACATGGCAGAACTCGAACAACTATGACGAACATAACAATCCCGTGAACTTGCATCTTCCGGGTGGCAACGTACGGGTGTGAAACGTGGGCCACCACAGGAACACTTAAGAAAAGGATTGAACCTTTTGAACTAACATGCTACACAAGGGTGCTTAAAATGTCATGGACAGAGAAAACGAAAAATGCAGATAACCTAACAGAACTGGATAACCAGGAAATTGGTTAGTAAACAATCTATTGTCCAGAAAGATCAAATATTTTGGCCACAACAAACGCCATAATGGCCTGCAACTACAACTACAACAGCTACTACTACGACGACGACTACTACTGCTGCTGCTACTACTATTACTACTACCACTAGTACCACAACTACTACTACTACTACTACTACTGCAACTAATATTACTACTAAAGCTACTGTTATTGATGAATGGATCATACAGTACCTTGTTTCGCAGACAGGCGACAAAGGCATGTGTCATATGCAATGCCTATGTAGCTGTTATGAAGAAATACAATTTCATACGCCGGCATAATGAGACCAAACATGGACCAAGTGATTCCCAATTCACGGGAATCTAGTACTAGGACATAATTAAACCAATTCACGGGAATCTAGTTCTAGGACATAATTAAACCAATTCACGGGAATCTAGTTCTATGACATAATTAAACCAATTCACGGGAATCTAGTACTAGGACATAATTAAACCAATTCAACGCTGCTTGATTTTCCAATACGCTATTTTCCAGTTACATCGTAGTAAAAGTTTTCGAGAAAAAATGTTAGACATGGTTGCAGAATTCGCGTTGACACAAAACAATGAGGCAGATTCCCATCTCAGACAGAGATACGTCTATTGTGATCGGATTTAGATGAGATTCGAAAATGGTATGAGAGCTGGCAGATGTGAGTTTAATGTAGAAACACGTACAGCGATCCACATGGGAAGATCCAAAAAAGAATATCATTGCATGATGAGAGAGAACAAGATGCACCATGATAAAGTGTCTTCTCCGCAACGGAGGTTGACGGTAACGCATCTCCATCTGTCTCTGTCTTGCGCCACGCTTGTCATGTCGCTTGGCAAGACCAGCATATCTCAATTTTTGTAATTTGTATTTCCTTCAGAAGTGTTTGTTCCACCTGGAGTTGTTCCGGAAACTCATTATTAATATTCCTATCTTTTCACGATAGTGTTAAAACTGATCATTCAGGTAAGGTGCGTGAACAAGTCCAAGTGGCAGCGAAAAATGCCAACGCAATGATGGATATGATAACAAGAAACATTACACAGAGGAGCAAGGAAGTGACATCACAACTGTTTATTTTAATTTAATTTAGTTTAGTCGAAGAATGAACGTCATTGCACACTGTTTAACCCTTAAGTGCCCTGTTCTTCTTCATATTGTTTAGAAAATCTCAGCACAATGCACCAACTCCGTAGCAGCGACGAGGATCCTGTAATAGATTGGGCAGATTTTAAACATAATTTTGAATGCTACCCAGGCAGCGGCCGTAAGGCCTTCTTTTTCGATTTTCAACTGGCAAGGGATTTTTAACGCCCGCGACACTGCATACGGGCCCCCGATCTCTACTACTCAGAAATCCGGGGGAAATACCACAAAGTCCACGTGATACAATGCCGATATCCACCATGATTTGAACCCGCGACGTCCAGCACTCGAGGCCGACATCTTACCTCGAAACCACTCAGTTCCCAAACTCAGCTGAACTGTATAAAGAATTAGTGACATCTAAATTGGAGCACTGTGATCATGTGTGGAGTCTTTCATCAGTGAGTGGATATAAACATGAAAGAGCGGATACAAAGAATAGCGACAAAACTGAGAGTGGGATTCCAGAATTATAGTTATAAGAAAACACACAGAAAAACTGGCTTACAGTGTCTAGAAAAGAGTATATTTAGAAGTGACAACACAAGTTTATAAGATAATCAACGGAGCGGATAAATCAGACTATTGTAAGTATTTCATAGTACATCCGGCTACAAGATTTAGAGGGCACAGCTACAAATTAATTAAAGATGTGTTCATCCAGATTAGATTTTAGGAAATATTTGTTTTGTTTTGTAGTTTTTTTTGTGGTTTTTCTAGTCAGAGAGTGGCGAATGCTTGGAATGCATTGCCAGATGATGTAGTGGAGGCAGTTCAAATCAGTTAGTGCGTAAAAATACATATATCGGAGGCGCAGTTATATTTAGTTCAGGTTGAGTGAATTAAACTGGTTGCATGCGGACTATACAGAGCTATCAAACCAGTATCATGAAATTACTATAAGTTAAGTTGAGTATTACGATCGGATATCTCATTTTTAATAGTTGTTTTTGTGGGTCTATCTTAGCGAGGGCTTGTATCTTCTGTCTGTCCAATGACTTTTTCCACTCTACGACATCACCGCATTTGAAATACTTCAAAACCATGTTGTTTGTTTTTCATCTTTCTTTATTAGAGTCCATTTTCCAGTTCCATACTTAAATAAAAAAGGTTCGATGACCATCGTGAGCGACGGTTTTGTCTCGATGATTTAGCTTGCGCTGTATTTGGATTACAGTGAGGAGGCAACTGCGCTGGTCATCAACCTCACTCTCTGGTCTCCAGCTACCTTGGGCCAGTGACAAGACTTAAGTAAAGACGACTAGAGGTCATTCAGGATGCAGGCACTCTGATCCAACCTTCTTTAAGACATGGGGTCGTTAGAATCCTGCGTGGTTCGAACCCATGCCGTCTCTGTTCATCATTTTCAGAGAGGAGAGCCTTACCTCTCGCCCACAGCGACCCCCTCCCAGCTATACATGAGCAATGGTTACTTTTTTCCTCCGTTCTAGCTCGATCTTCCTGGAGGTTATCAAATTCTGTTGATATGTGAAAGCTTAACCCGTTGGTACGGTCAGAATACGCGACACGACAACTACAAACCTACGATTTGCAGATGATCTTGAAGACGGTCTGACAGGCACAGGAAACAGAACTTCAGGACCTGGTTAGTAGATTGGGCAGAGCGGCGCAGAACTTTGGCATGTAGATAAATGCAGACATAACACAGCTGATGACTAATAACACGGAAGGGTTTACATCTGTGATAAAAGCAAATGGACAGGAACTCAAAGTCGCAGCCTGAGATAGTTGCCAGACTAGCATAGACAACAGCGACGCTTGCGCGTTTGAAACCATGTGACAAGATAAGCGGCTCGCCCTCGACATACAAGTTAGACTACTGCGCTCATTGGTGCTCTAAATATTTGTGTATGTGGCTTGGCTTGGCTTCGTTCGTTCTCAATCTCCCGCTACCAAATCCTGAAAGGGCTTTTATAGCAGAGTGAAGTCCAGAGAACGGAATGCGTTGTGTCGTAGTTTACAGCTTGACTGCGATATTTGCACTTTTCGGTCCAACACATCCAACTTCAGGAAACATTTTTTGAGTACCGGGATAGCATTCCCTCTTCGATCTCTTCTCCTTAGCCAGTCTGCCCTGCTGCAGCCTGTTATCCAGGATCACCGCGTTGAGGTGTAGAAGGGTCTTGGCAGCTCTGGTTCGCTGGCGCTGACGCTAGCAGTCAGTTATGGGTCGCTGCTCAGCATCTTCATCCCATTTGTGTATGTGAGACTTGGACCATTAAGCGGGTCTCCTGTGCAGAATACATGCAAGGGAAATTAGGTACTTTAGAAGACTCTTAAATGTTAGATTTAAGGATTTCTCACGAATGTAGAAATACGACGAAGAGTGGAAAACGCAATTAGGCCTTTTGATGATCTTTTCACAGCATCAAAAGGGGAAAGAAGGCTTGGTATGGGCACGTGACGAGGTCTAGCTGAATTACACACTCGATACTGCATGGTTCTGTACAGGTAAAGAGAGGGTGGGGTCGTTCAAGGAAGAGATAGACAGACAACATCACTGAGTGGTCAAACCTTCGTCCCGGTGAGGCACGACTGGCGGCAGCGGACAGAGAGAAATGGCGTGGCATTCTGGGAGTGTCTTCAAGTGTGCCCCAACGACCTGATAGGTAAGAGGATGAACTGAACTGAATCCGTTCATGGACGACATGAACGTATGCGTACTTTATATCGTCTTGAAAAGAAAAGCTGATCGAGTTGTCTTATCATGTCGCTCTGATGTCCAAACAGACAATGCAGTTTCTGTTTCAATGTTGGATATCACTGGAAAACGAATGTCCAATATGTATACACTCGTAGTTACATAGCTAAACAATTTGTGATTGTCTTTTCGACTACCTAATTGCGTGGGTGGCTTGTTCAACATGTCAGTGATCAAAATAAAACAAAGAAACAGAATGGAATGTCATGCATTGATTCGTCTCTCAGAAACAATTTTGTTGCCACGGATATCAAATATTCAAATCAAATAAGCATCAACACCTCTTCTTCTTCACCGTACGCTGTTTACAGCGATATTTACGTTGCACTGTTTTATTTTGTTAAGCCTGTGGCTCAGTGCATCCGATTTCAACAGGCGTTTCTGTAGGGTTGCCCTCCTTAGCCTTTGGCTGTCCCCAGCCTAACTGCAAGGCAGCAGTTGTTTTTGGTCAGAGTTGTCTCTCTTAGGGAAGTTGTCTTGCCGGACTATCGAGTCTTCCCCACTCGTGTCTATAGGGTTTGGCAATGATATGATGGACTATGTACTAGTTTGTACTATTCCGGAAGAGAGGCAGTCCAGTGTGACTGTCTCAGGATCGTCACGTCCTGCCAGAAACGTAGCATATGCATGTGAGTGAGGTATCTCTTTGCTCCCTTTATTTTCTCGGCTCATCTGCAGTGATGGCACGCCTAGCATTCCCCGCCACCTGGGACGTTGTCACAATAGGGCAGAGGTGCAATGTCCGCTGGACTGCATCTCTTCTGCGTCCATTGGGATGGCTGATAGCAGACAGAGGTAAAGAGCGAGGCAGGAGTGCATTTGGCCAGGTGCATTTCTGCGGCTTGACCGGGCCGGGCTGAGACGCGAGTCCCAGGTCCCAACCCTATTGTAGCCTCCCATCGCAGTGGTGCTGAGATTTAGGACGGGATTCCGGCTTAGAGGCGTTCGGCCGTAATGCCTCCTATGGTAGCCTCGCGCCGTTGGCTTATCAGCCTAGCACGTGGACCAAATGTCTGCGATTTGCGATTCCTCTCGAGTTGAGCAGGACTATCGTAGCAACGCCCTGTCATTATTAGGGTAAAACTGACCTGTCTTCCGAGGGTCTAATACCAGCACCCGTTCACTATTAGACCCAACGAATCAATAGAGGGCGTTTTAGTCAGTCAATGACCAAGAGTCTGGAACCTGCGATTTCTGTAGGGTTAAGCAGGGTTAAAACAAGATTACGTAGCAGACGCTCTTTCATTAGGAGGTTAAAAAACTGACCTGTTTTCCGTGGGTCTAATACCAGCACACGTTCACTATTAGACCGAACGAAAGTGCGCTCGATGTGTCAGTCATTCTACAGTATTGGCGTGTTGAGTCAACACAATAAGCACCAACTTTATTTCAATGGAATATTGCATTCTCAAAAACGTTGTTTTTAACATGTGTAGTTACTGCTCGGTTTCTGGTTATTGTAAATACCTACATAAGTTGTATTTGATAATAGTATATCTTATTTTTAAACTTGTACACAAAATACAACATAAATAATGGTTTAAATTTCTGTATGAGCTATGCGCGAAACATCGTTCCTATTTACACCGCCCATACATTTTTTGGTTTCCATATTGTCACCGAAATGTGCGAAATATGTTTTATAGTATCACCTGTGAGCCCCCCCCCCCCCCCCGTGTAGAAAAGTTGGGAACCACTGATTTAAATAATCCGTCATTGTATTTCCGTGGGTACCCTCTTGTTCCACTTGTATTAGTCATTTATATGTGTCTTTCTGACTGACATGTGCATGCCGGATCAGTGCTGCGCAGTGGGACATCAGGCTGAGGATTCAATGCTAGTGAGATGGCAGTTTGAGAATGGAGATGGAAGCAGTGACCTCAGTGTTGAGATGTATATCTGAGACTTCTTTAACAGGGGCATTCATTGTGAGAGAGGTGCAAACCGTACTTCAGAAGGTACAGAAGGGATGGCTTAGGTACGAGTGGATAGCAGTTATTGATTCCTCAAACCTCTACTGCCCTGGTCATGCTGGGGTCCAGGGCAACGAACGAGCTCACGAAATGGCTTTACAAGCTCCCATCATGGGCACGTTAGAGATAGATACAATGACATTTTGAAATCAATCAATAACCACATGTTAGATGAGGTCAACGCAATAGAGGAAGCAACAATCGACCTCACACCAGCTTCGATGGGAGTGGGGGCGCATGAGAAGACGGAGGAAGAGAGTGTATATCTAGCTACCTACAAGGACCATCAGCATCCAGACCTTGCATCATTTTCTGAGAGAGACAGAGCACCTACGGATGTGCCCGGAGTGCAGTGACGTGGATTCTTAGAAACAGAACAGAAGCAGAATGCACATGCCAAGCAAACGTTATACCCTGAGGAAAGTTCGACAGATAAACATGTTTGACTGGAAGCATCCATTTCGACTGGACGAAACTGGCTCAATCAACTGGCAATGTCGAATGTTCCCTCCGAGGCCTGTCTTCAGCGTGAAAAAAACAAACAAACATATAGCCACACTGAAAGCCATAATGTTCCATCTGATTACAGGTGTATGTGTATAAGCTATTTTTTGAATTACATCAGACATTCTCGAGTGTAAGCGTCATGCTAACAGTTGTATATAAAGCTATTTTTAGATCGGGTATTTATCGGTTGGAAACGGATTAGCCAATAAAATATGTTTACACAATGATATGTCTAGAGCGAGGCTCCGGTTAACAGTGTGGTAGAGGCAGTGGCGTAGCGTGGGTTGCCAGCGCCCGGGGGCAAGACAAGTATTGTCCCCCCCCCCCTCCAGAAACTGTGGGTAGATAGCACTCCCCACGCCCCTAGTCCATTTTTGAAGCACTAACTCAAACCCTCCCCGACCCCTTTCCCCGGGATTGGATTGTATTGAAAAGAAAAGACGGATACATGTAAAGTAAAGCTAATTTAAAACTGG
This sequence comes from Ariolimax columbianus, assembly GCA_036924085.1. Taxonomy (NCBI): domain Eukaryota; kingdom Metazoa; phylum Mollusca; class Gastropoda; order Stylommatophora; family Arionidae; genus Ariolimax; species Ariolimax columbianus. The sequence continues at coordinate 39,011,989 of JAVGWX010000011.1, read as the reverse complement.
TATCCTTAAATTAATTAAAAATCGCACGTGTGTATTTTCTTTCCTCCTCAAAAACAGTACTGAAATCAAAATTGAAATCTCTCCCAATTGGCAGTATTGCTAGAAGACAAATCAGCCTTTCTAGGCGCATTGTAGATCTATGATACGTGTTGATTGATTTAAGTTTTGAAAACCGTCTTTCACACCTGGCAGATGAAACAGTCGTAGTTAAAACAACAGAAAAATACATACCTATCTGACCTAAGATCAGTACTATACCAACTATGCCAGCAGTCCAAACTCATAAGAGTAGCAGTTCAGTGGGTCGGACCCCACTGTAACTTCAAGGCAAAGAGGAGGCCGACAGACTGACCAAAGAAGGTGAAAGGTTACCGCAACCAGATTCAGGTGCGACTTACGAAGAATCAGATAACGTTATTAGGGACAAATGAGAAGCAGAACATACTGGCTACAGATTAATTTTTTTGTTTGTTTTGCGTTCGCCTAATTTTTCTCTGGATTTATTTCCCTGGGGTCAGGGCCGGTGCTGTGATTGGGGGGCACCTTAAGGGTTGTGAACCGCCTCACTTAACCACTTTCCCTCGACCCCCCATACCACACAATAGATTATTATCAGTTGAATATAAGAGAGCTGGTGGTGGTCTTCAGACTCTGCATAAGCCATAACAGACTGAGATACAATCTATTCAGTAAACTGGAGATGGGTGCTACTGGCGAGTACATGTGGAAATGGGATAATGGCCCTTGAACATCTGCTACAAAATTGCCCGACATAGGAGGACCAGAGAAAGCACGTTTCGCCAACACTAGACAAGCTCTATGGGATTGTCGACAGCCTCAGGCTGACCGCTGCTTTATTTCAAGAAAGTGAAGTCGACGTCTAACAGCGTAAGAAGAAAACAAAGACGACAAAGAAGAAGAAGAAGAAGAAGCAGAAGAAGAAGAAGAAAGAAGAAAAAGAAGAAAAAAGAAGATAACGAAGAAGAAGAAGACCTAGAAAAAGAAGTGTAAGTAGAAGAAACAGTAGAAGATCAACAAGAAAAAGAACAAGAACAAAAAGAAGAAGACTAAGACGAAGAAGAAGAAAAAGAAAAAAGAAGTTAAATGAGAAGAACAAGACCAAGAAGAATGAGATGAAGAAAAAGAAGATTAACAAAAAGAAGAAGAAGAAGAAGAAAAAGAAGAAAATAGAAGAACAAACCAAGAATAACAAGAACGAAAAGATAATACAAAGAAGAAGAAGAAGAAGAAGAAAAAGGAAGAAGAAGATAAAGAAAAAGAACAAGACCAAGAAGAAGAAGAAGAAGAAGAAGAAGAAGAAGAAGAAAAAGAAGAAGAAGAAGAAGACGAAGAAGAAGAAGAAAAAAAAGATAAAAAGGAGAAGAATAAGAAGAAGAAGAAGAAGAAGACGAAGAAGAAGAAGAAGAAGAAGCAGAAGAAGTGTAAATAGAAGAAGAAGTAGAAAAAAAATAAGAAGAAGAAGAAGAAGAAGACGAAGAAGAAGAAGAAGAAGAAGCAGAAGAAGTGTAAATAGAAGAAGAAGTAGAAAAAAAATAAGAAGAAGAAGAAGATAGCTCAAATGATTAATGATAGCACAACACAGTTAGCCAAACCCCTTTGCAGACTAAACTGCAGACCGACCGAAGCAAATCTAAAGCCGCCCACTTAGACATGTGCTGAAAAGGATAAACTTCCTTATACAAGACAATGCGGAGCCGAAGACGGGTTATTTCAACGATCATAGCTGGGCATTCAACGCTCTGTACTTTGCACTTTGCGTGCTAAATCTATTCATTGATAAATTAATCCCTTTTTTTCAAGTTTATTTGCCATGTCTAATTGAAAAAAACAACACACAAAAAACGGTGAAATGTTCGAATAGTGGGGGATGTTTTGTTGTGTGAAGCTATGGAGCGCTATTTAAAAAAAAAAACAATTACTTTGTCCTCTTGTTCTACGTTCGTTATCAATCTCTTACTAGTAAGCCCTGAATAGGGGTTTGCAAGTAGCAGGATGCAGTCCGGAGAACGGAATATGTTGTGTCGCTAGTTTACAGCTTGACTGCGATATTTTCACATTTCGGGTCGACTCATCCGTCTTCGGTGGTTAGAATTTACTACTGAGTGTGTGTATGACAAGGACAAGAATAGCACTACTATCCCACAGACAGCATGTCGTAAGAGGCGAATAACCGTGTGACATGGCATAACACCGGTCATGGTTAGGTGGTTTGTTTAGAGCAGCACAGATGGCGCCTAACAGGCTGGGGTCTACTTTGCTCTAGTGTTTGGGTCTATAAAGATGGACTCGCACATTGATTAACCAGCCTCTGCTGCGCTTGTCCAAATGCAGCGGAGTAGTAAGCTGCTCGAGCCTAGCCCGCTAAACAGGAGGTCCTTCTCCCAGCTACATCCAGCTCCTGCCAGAGCTGGGACCTGCACAGAGGCATCCACGCTGTAGGGTTACAGGTCCACTAGGACTATATTACTTCTCTTTTTTCTTTTCAAATTTTACATAGTCAAGAATGTTGAGAATAGTTACAGCCACTATAGTTTCCTCGGCAGACCTTTGGAAACATGGCGGGTGTCATACGGAATCCGTCCAGAGTTGATCAGCGAGCGGTGATTCGTTTTTTAACAGCTGAAGGATGTCGACCAGTTGACATTCATCGCAGAATGCAGGCAGTGTATGGGGACGAAAGTGTGTCGAAGACAGCAGTGAAGAACTGGACAACGATGTTTACTAAAGAATGGCGTGAGTTAACGCAACAATATGTGCCTGGCCTCGTCTCGGAAGATCGTTCGTTCTCACGTCCTTCTTTAGATATCCTTGTCCAGTTATTCACCGTTGTTTTCGACACACTTTTGTCTCCATACACTGCTTTCATTCTGCGATGAATGTCAACTGGTCGACATCCGTCAGCTGTTAGAAACCGATTGATTGCTCGCTGATCAACTTTAGACGGATTCCGTATCACACCTGCCATGTTTTCAACGGTCTGCTGAGGAAACTATGAGTCGGAGGATAATCAAATTTTGCAAACTTGACGGTTGGTATGTGCTGTTTACACAAGAAGTGACGTCATCATACGCATCGTACGTATTTTCACTTGTTGCAGCGAGGTCTGCTTTCATGTGAACACGTCTAGTATATTTCGCGGGGAAAACCCATACACCAAATGAGGAAGTCAAAGAGACGTTAGGAGCGACAAACAAGACATGTTGATAAAGTAAGAACATAGGTTTGATCAGTTCAATGAACTCCTTTTTTGCATATGATCAACGCCTATTATACAAGATTGGAGACGATGTATATGTGACTGCGCTCAACTCTATGTGCGAAAGATACCGTACGGAAATTAGCATATCAAAAGTAGAAACCCCGCAGATAAACAAACCGTCTGAAAATCTGAACATTACGGTAAACAAAACTTAGATATATGCAGGAATGCAAGTACTTGGGCAGTGTTTTCACACAGGATGGAGGTCTAGACAGAGAAATTAAATCCGGTGGCAAAAAGCGAATGCAATTACATTCCAGATGTCACCATTATTGGAATACCCTGACATAAACGTGTCCAGACAAAAACTACTGGTCAACAGTATATTATCCCCAATGTTATGTTACCAGTCCCAAACGTGGACAATACCACAATATCTAGAGAGAAAGATCAGAATATGTCAGATGAGATGTCTCCGGAAAACCATCAACGTAATTAGGATGACACAATGAGGAGATGGGAAACATCTTTGACGCAAGACCGTTCACTGAATATATTGATTTGGAGAAAACTCGGTAGTTCAGCCACATACTGAGAATGCAACATGACCAACTACCAATGTGCGCCTATAACACACGACGATCAGGTTTGGCAACAATGGCAGACGGAGAACCAGGTGGATATGACATGTTACGGATATTCTAAACCGCCATGGGATGACGAATAATTCAGCGACGCGTGTGGCCCTGGACAGAAAATGACGGCTCCCCACTGCGTCTCTCGGCACAAGTGGATAAGACAAGACAAGGAAATGCAAGGCAAGACAAGACAAGACAAAACAGGACAAGGCAAGACAAGACAAGACAAGACAAAACAGGACAAGACAAGACAAGACAAAACAGGACAAGACAAGACAAGACAAAACAGGACAAGACAAGACAAGACAAGACAAGACAAGACAAGACAAGACAAGACAAGACAAGACAAGACAAGACAAGACAAAACAGGACAAGGCAAGACAAGACAAGACAAGACAAGACAAGACAAGACAAGACAAGACAAGACAAAACAGGACAAGGCAAGACAAGACAAAACAAGACAAGACAAGACAAAACAGGACAAGACAAGACAAGACAAGACAAGACAAGACAAGACAAGACAAGACAAGACAAGACAAGACAAGACAAAACAGGACAAGACAAGACAAGACAAGACAAGACAAGACAAGACAAGACAAGACAAGACAAAACAGGACAAGGCAAGACAAGACAAGACAGACAAGACAAGACAAGACAAGACAAGACAAGACAAGACAAGACAAGACAAGACAAGACAAGACAAGACAAGACAAGACAAGACAAGACAAAACAGGACAAGACAAGACAAGACAAGACAAGACAAGACAAGACAAGACAAGACAAGACAAGACAAAACAGGACAAGGCAAGACAAGACAAGACAAGACAAGACAAGACAAGACAAGACAAGACAAGACAAGACAAGACAAGACAAGACAAGACAAGACAAGACAAGACAAGACAAGACAAGACAGGACAAGACAAGACAAGACAAGACAAGACAAGACAAGACAAGGCAAGACAAGACAAGACAAGACAAGACAAGACAAGACAAGACAAGACAAGACAAGACAAGACAAGACAAGGCAAGACAAGACAAGACAAGACAAGACAAGACAAGACAAGACAAGACAAGACAAGACAAGACAAGACAAGACAAGACAAGACAAGGCAAGACAAGACAAGACAAGACAAGACAAGACAAGACAAGACAAGACAAGACAAGACAAGACAAGACAAGACAAGACAAGACAAGACAAGACAAGACAAGGCAAGACAAGACAAAACAGGACAAGGCAAGACAAGACAAGACAAGACAAGACAAGACAAGACAAGGCAAGACAAGACAAGGCAAGACAAGGCAAGACAAGACAAGACAAGACAAGACAAGACAAGACAAGGCAAGACAAGACAAGGCAAGACAAGACAAAACAGGACAAGGCAAGACAAGACAAGACAATGCAAGACAAGACAAGACAAATTAAGGCAAGATAAGACAATGCAAGACAAGACACGAAAAGACAAGACAAGACAAGACAATGCAAGACAAGACAAGGCAAGGCAAGGCAAGGCAAGTAAAGGCAATGCAAGATAAGACAAGGCAAAGAAATACAAAACAAGACAAGACAAGACAATAAGAGACAAGACAAGACAAGAATAGACAAGACAAAACACGACAGAACTGAATTGATAAAATAAAGTCAGACAGTTAAAATATACTGAATTTGTAAAGATGATTCAGCACTTAAAAATGTACTTGAATCTATGGTAAAGAATACGAGCACAAGCAGAACAATGATATGTCTTGAATTTTTTTCGCCCGTTCTCAACCTCCCGCTACCAAGCCATGGACGTTCTCAACCTCCCGCTACCATGCCCTGAACGCCCCAAACCTCCGGCTACCAAGCCCTAACCGTTCTCAACCTCCCGCTCCCAAGCCATGGACTTTCTCAACCTCCCGCTACCATGCCCTGAACGTCCCACACCTCCCGCTACCAAGCCCTGGTCGTTCTCAATCTCCCGCTACCAAACCCTGAACGTTCTCAAACTCCCGCTACCAAGCCCCGAACGTACTCGATCTTTTGTTACCAAGCCCTAAACGTTCTCAATGTCCCGTTACCAAGCCCTGAACGTTCTCAATGTCCCGTTACCAAGCCCTGAACGTTCTCAATATCCCGTTACCAAGCCCTGGACGTTCTCAATCTTCCGTTACCAAGCCCTGAACGTTCTCAATCTTCCGCTACCAAGCCCTGAACGTTCTCAATCTTCCGTTATCAAGCCCTGAACGTTCTCAATCTTCCGTTACCAAGCCCTGGACGTTCTCAATCTTCCGTTTCCAAGCCCTGAACGTTCTCAATCCCCCACTATCAAGCACTGAACGTTCTCAATCCCCCACTATCAAGCCCTGAACGTTCTCAAAATCCCCAACTATCTACTCTTTTCGATTTCAAACTGCTTAGGTATTTTTAGCGTGCGTGCCGCTGCACACAGGTGTCTGATCTCACTACTCAGAGATCAGGGGAAAATTTACAGGATGATCCACGTGAAAAAAATCCCGGTCTCCACCGTGATTTGAACCCGTGACCTCCAGCACTCGAAGCGAACAACTTACCTAGAGACCACTGCAACAGTCCTGATATTCACTGTTAGCTGCATACCAAACCAACCGTACATATCAGACGTGTGCTGAATGATGGCTGTTTGAAAGACAACTACTAATCACACAGCCCACGCCTTATACATCACATTCATCACCATCATCATCATCATGTAACATACCCCTTGCAGAACGTCGCTCTGACAACAGCCAATGAGGGGACGATGTGAGCTAGTGGTTAAGTGACACGGCTCACAACCGGAAAGTGCTGGGTTCGTTCCCCACCATAGAACCGGCCGTTACCCTGGGGAAGCAAACCCTGAGAAAATGCAGGAGGTAGCAGACCCTTACATAAAATGCATGCAAAATCGGATGCACTGGGCCGAAAGGCGCAAAATAAAATAAATAGTGCAACGCACACCACCTTTGGGAATAGAGAAATAAGGCGAACGCAAGAGCAAACAAAACAACCACACAAAAAACAGTCAACGTGTACGAATCTCGATCTCTGGCCAGAACTCTCGATCTCTGGCCAGAACTCTCGCCTCCGTCATCGTCAGGACCTCCGTAATGTCTTGCATCCATCTTCTCCTCGGTCTGCCTCTGCCCCGCTTTCCAGGCCCCATACCATCCAGGCCTCATACCCTCCAGGCATCATACACTCCACCCATATACCCTCCAGGCCCCATACCATCCAGGCCCCAAACCCTCCAGGCCCCATACCATCCAGGCCCCATACCATCCAGGCCCCATACCCTCCAGACCCATACCATCCAGGCATCATACCCTCCAGACCCATACCATCCAGGCCCCATACCATCCAGGCCCCATACCATCCAGGCCCCATACCCTCCATTCCCCATACCCTCCATGCCCCATACCCTCCAGGCATCATACACTCTAGGCCCCATACCATCCAGGCCCCATACCCTCCAGGCCCCATACCATCCAGGCCCCATACCATCCAGGCCCCATACCATCCAGGCCCCATACTCTCCAACCTCCATACCCTCCAGGCGCCACGCCCCCCTCACCTCAGTAGCGTTCTCTCTAAACCATTATGCCGTTTGATACGTTCCTCCCGCTAACCACACCGATGAAAAGTCTGCTGAGTGTTGACGGAAAGACAGCTCCCAAATACACAACCCAAATTTTATACAGTAATACAAAAACGTTAATCATTCATTGTCCAAGGATCAGAAAATGAAGAAAAAGAAAATATATATTTTAAACATCGAATTGCGGACGAGAAATCTAAAAATACACCAGAACTTGCACGGCATGTGCATATCATTAACTCAGGCACCATTGTACGGGAATCACAGACAATGATGTAGCTAGCTATAAGGCGCATGTGTCACGACTATCATATGGCTAAACGAAGGGTCAATAGTCCGCCCAAATGTCTGATTTTAATGGTGGTTAAAGGGAGCCGCGTAGCGCAGTGGTTAGCGCCCTGGCTTCGTATCTGAGTGGTCCTGGGTTCATTCCCCATTTGAGGCGGTAATGTTTATTCAGACCGCAATGGCTCCCGGGTCGACCCAGCCTTAAATGGGTAACGGTTCAGACTGGGAATTAAAACTGGCGAGGGAGAGGAGATGGCTACTGCCGAGCCTTTGAAATGTGAGATCGCTAACACCTCACACCCCTACGGCAGTAATGATATGGGTTACTTTACTGGACTTTTTTACAAACAGTTTATATGTAACACATCTGACAGATTGTCCCTGATTGTACGTTAGGCACGCGCGTGTTACGGACGATTAGTTTTGGTAGAAGGTTGCAACAATGGAGTACAACTGAATATCAAGTGATTGTTAAACCAGTTTTGCTTATTTTGCACTAAGCCGGAACGCTAAAACGTAATTTCCTAAACACTTCCAATATCATAAGGAAACTTTAGGGGTCAGGAAGGAGGTAGTAAGGTGGAGACGGAGAGGAAGATCGAGAGAGGTAGAAACGCTGCAGTATAACGTTTAGCATTAACGTTCACGACCGCATAGCTGATGTTTTATTTCTGTAAAGCAAGCATCGTATAGATATACACACATAAACCCACGCGCGCGCTGAGAGAGATAGATAGATATATATATATATATATATATATATAGAGAGAGAGAGAGAGAGAGAGAGAAAGAGAGAGAAAGAGAGAGAGAGAGAAAGAGAGAGAAAAAGATGTATTGTTGTTGCTGAATGCCCATAATAAGTAAATTTACTCAGAAGCTTTCCTCACATCCCGAGCGTGCTAATGAAGGTAGACCGGGGTCCTCCATACGGGTTGTGCGATAATTGGCTTCATCTGGGTGTCACTCACTACAACGAGGATCACGTCGATCCCTCACCTCGTTAGCCAGGCTACCATGAAAACAGCCCGTTCCCAGGGAGGGCTACGGGAGAGTCTTGGCAAGTATATTTTGTCTGGGCTGACTGGCATGTCTGATAAGTATGTCGTGCCTGACCAGACGTTAGTCGTCCTTCCGGAGAGAGAGAGAGAGAGAGAGAGAGAGAGAGAGAGAGAGGAGGTACAGAGATATATACACAACATTGTTACATGTAGCAGTCATGTATCCAATATTTTAACTTTCCTTCAACAAGCATGGTAAACATACACGCACACTGAGTGTAAGATATACGATACGTGTTCAAATGAAACCGGAGCTAACTGCACAAAGTAAATATACACTTCTGATGTAAACAGCACATACGAACCGTCTAGTTTGCAAAATTTCAATATCCCTCGACTCATATTTTCTTCAGCAGACCGTTGAAAACATGGCGGGTGTGATACGGAATCCGTCCAGAGTTGATCAGGGAGCGGTGATTCGGTTTCTAACAGCTGAAGGATGTCGACCAGTTGACATTCATCGCAGAAAGCAGGCAGTGTATGGTGACAAAAGTGAGTTGAAGACAACAGTGAAGAACTGGACAACGATGTTTAAAGAAGGACATGCCAGGCGCATGTTGTTGCGTTAGAAGATGGCATCGTCAAAATTGGTGCAGCAATTCGGGTGGACCGTCGCTGAAGCTTACGTTCGCCACACTGTTGCCTCCATACACTGCATGCATTCTGCAATGAATGTCAACTGGTCGACATGTTTCAACTGTCAGAAATCGCCGATCAACTCTGGGCGGATTCCGTATCACATCCGTCATGTTTTCATCGGTCTGCTGAGAAAACTATGAGTCAGAGGATAAATAATGAAAGTTTGCAAACTTGACGGTTGATATGTGCCATTTACATCAGAAGTGCCATCATGCGCAACGTACGTATGTTCCATTGGTGGGTGCAGTTAGATTTGGTTTCATATGAACACGCTTCGTGTATATGTATATTCATATATATATATATAGAGAGAGAGAGAGAGAGGGGGGGTGGAGAGGGAGGGAGGGAGGGAGGGAGACAGAAGGTGGGTGACATCTACTGAACTGCGTATAACATGTAGATGGATAACAGACAAATACGCATAATGCGTTTCTGTTTCTAAGAATCGACATCAGTGCACTACGGACATACCCATAGGTACTCAGTATCTCTCAGCAAATGGCGTAGGGAATGGATGCTGCAGCTCGCAGGTTGTACACTCTCCTGCCCCGTCCTCTTCTACGCCGTCCTCTCATGCGCCATACTTCGCTCGAACCTCGTTTAATGTCGAAACTTTGCAGTCTGTGGATTGCTGCCTCGTCTGTTGCGGTGTTCTCGTCTAATAGGCCGTCATTGATTGATTTCAAAATGTCACTTCTTTCCATCACTAACGTGTCCATGATAGGAGCTTGTGAAGACATGACGTGAGCTTTTTCATTGCCCTGAAGAAGATCCATGTCAACCCCTGGTGGTTTGAGGCCATAGCAGCTGCTATCCACTCGTACCTAAGCCATCCCTTCTGTACCTTCTGAAGTACGGCTACTGATAATGCGTATGGAAAGAGAATAAAAATAGAGAAATGTGGAAATACACAATAAATGGAATGGAATAGAAAAAGCAACCAAAACAATTTGATAAATGTGGAAATACAAAATAAATTAGAGAAATGTTAAGAGTTGAAAGGAAAAACAAACAGAGGTAGTATTAATCAAACGTAAAAACCCAAAATGGAAAGAAACGATTAAGTTAAATAATAAAAAATTGAGTGCTCAAAGAGCAAAACAAATACAATTTGACATGATATTATGCAATACTCAATAAGCAAGGAAATATGAAAAAACAAATGCGCACTACATATGGAACTTAAAACGCAGTAACTACATATGGAAAAACAAAATAAATATGATGTGAATATATATAATGGCAACATGTACGTTTGATCATTCCACAGTGTGCTAGTTATTTCATCCTGCCCAACGGACCAAATCGTGCGTTCACGCTGGTTGGATTTCAACGTCATTGACTGTTGTAGGTCGTTGTGGCCTCGTCAATTACGGTCGCTAGACGTGAATATTACTAGAACCTTTCTACACATATCACGTTTTGATGGGAATATCATGCAGTATACACTGTTCAGGATTACTCATCAGTGGACTTACACAAGGGGCAGTCAATTTACAAGTACACATTAGGTGGCGGAGGCAGGTAGAGGTGTACAGCAGCCTGACACACACAGTAGCAGTTCGAGTTCAGTTAAGAACAAATGGGGTCAGCCGGACTAGACACTAGTAAACTCAGAATGCCAATAATGAAACAATGGAGGACTTTATCGAAAACGTCAACGGTAATATTAAAAAAAACACGGAATGACACTAACATGGAAGTGTTTTGTTAAAGAACAAACCTGCGGAAATTCGCAGAAAACGGAAATCTCAATACGCTGAAGAGACACTCAGCCGCAGTGAGACATGTGAATGGTGTACACGTTTTAGAGAATGGCCGGCCGTAAATCCATGAGTGATGATCCCGACCGTAGTGGCTCTCAACCCACCAGTATTTTGACCGGTAGAGAAAAGTTCAAGCCTGCACTGAATTTAATGTTTGATAAGGGCATGCCATTTTGGATCGCTTCGTTACATGTGAGGACACCTGGGCGCGTCATTATATTCCTGAATTGAAACGAGCATACAAGCAGTGGAAGCATACGCAATCACAACCACCCACAAATTTCGGACATTTGTATCTACATGTATAATGATGTCCAGTGCTTTCTGGGACAACCTTAGCATCACTCATGTTGTTATTTGACCACATCCTGCCACTATCAACACTGGACAGTACATACGCATTATGAGTGATGTGCATAACGGCCTGCGAAAAAAACTACGATTTGGTACACAAAGGCCGTTCTGCTCCTGCGGCAACTCGGATGGGATGTATTGCCACATCCACCTTACAGCCCTGACCTCGCTTCAAGCGATTTCCACCTGTTTGGTCTCCTTAAAGAAATCATGGATGGTCAGGATTTCAGCATTGTTGACTAAATGAAACATGCTGTCCTGGATTCGTTCAGACATACTCTAACAAATTTGTCTTTTCTGAAGCTTTTCAGTCATAACTTAAACGCTGGGATAAGTGCATAAATGTTGTAGGAGATTATACCGACAAATAAATGTTGTAGGAGATTATACCGACAAATAAATGTTGTAGAAGATTATACCGACAAATAAATGTTGTAGGAGATTATATCGACAAATAAATGTTATAGGAGATTATATCGACAAATAAATGTTGTAGGAGATTATACCGACAAATAAATGTTGTAGGAGATTATATCGACAAATAAATGATATAGGAGATTATATCGACAAATAAATGTTGTAGAAGATTATACCGACAAATAAATGTTGTAGGAGATTATATCGACAAATAAATGTTGTAGGAGATTAAATCGACAAATAAATGTTATAGGAGATTGTATCGACAAATAAATGTTATAGGAGATTATATTGACAAATAAATGTTGTAGGAGATTATATTGACAAATAAATGTTATAGGAGATTACATCGACAAATAAATGTTATAGGAGATTATATCGACAAATAAATGTTGTAGGAGATTATATCGACAAATAAATGTTGTAGGAGATTATATCGACAAATAAATGTTGTAGGAGATTATATCGACAAATAAATGTTGTAGGAGATTATATCGACAAATAAATGTTATAGTAGATTATATCAACAAATAAATGTTGTAGGAGATTATATCGACAAATAAATGTTGTAGGAGATTATATCTACAAATAAAAATTGCAACCAAAAAATCAGCAGATAGCCTTGAACGCCACTTGCATATACAATAAACGTACTGATGAAATATTGGAGCCCAAAAATCCAGATGGAATATGGAATAACACAAAAATACAGATACACTCTGAAAAATATAACATACTTATGAAGTACGGACATATGAAGGTCTGAGCAGAACATTCTTCGCCGTACTTCTCGTGTTATTTCCACACTATGTTATACCCATGTCAGCAAAACTCTAAAAGGTGATTGACATCCACGTCTCATTTGAGAAGGCGGCTTTTCTAATTTAATTATGCAGTCATCTGGGAATAAACGCGAACAACATTTCGAGGAACATTTCAGCATCGTTAAGAAAGTAATGCGATTGACAGCGAAATATGTTTTAAGCAAATGTTCTGAAACGAAGTAGCTAATTTGACGCAGAAAAGAAGAGCTTGTTTTATGCTTGTCTACTTGGCAAATTAATGCAATGTGATTGCTTTCAAATCTGAAATGCGTTTCCCTTCCTACTTCCTAGTTGTGAACTAAGTAATTTGATTTTTTTTAAATTCGCTTTAGTTGTTGGCTTTCTCGAAAATTAAAGCGGCATCGAATAATGTGATGCAATGTAAGTACAAATTATTTCAAATTCTAGCTAACAAGGATGACGTTACAGTCAATTATTTTCAAGAGCCCTTTGCGGAATTTCATATGTGTGAAAATGTGAAGCTAAATAACGTGTAGATGAAACCGTATCATAGCCATCATCAGCACCATTATCACCATCACCATCATCATCATCATCACCATCATCATCACCATCATCATCATCATCTGGTCCTAAGTCTGGTTATAATGTTGTCTTGAACATATCTCTGTATTTAACCTTATCCACTGAAGCTCTATTCCTTTCAGCATAGATTCGTATTTTAATCTCTGCATGCTCAAGATGTCAATGTGAGCATTGGTCGACGTCTTCCTCTTTACACTGTATCTTGCCCTCTAGTATCTTATGTAGATAACGTTCATGAAATTTAAGATTGTAAAGTCATCATGTAGCATGTCCTTTATAGAACGTCGCTCCCATCACATATTGACCTGCGCGTGGATGCGTGTGTGTATCTGTTTGTAAAGTGTATCACGGTGACAGTTTTACAGTACATAAATGTTGTCAATCTTACTGTACGTAGAGAAGTGGTCATACAGAGACAAATCGCCGACATGGCCACGTCAAACTGAACACGAAGTGGTTTCGAACCTGGCATTTTGTGATTGCAGATCAAACTATAATGGCAGTTTTAGCTTCATTTGTAGATTATGTAAACGTTTGTATATATCGGTATGTTCGTTGGTAGCCCGTACTAATTTCAGATCATGATCAGGGGTTTGAGTTGAGGAGGGGAGGAAGAAAATAAGAGATGTGTGTGGTGAAATGGTTAGTGTTACGGCCCACTGCCCAATCATGTATGTATTCGAGTCCAAAAAAGCAGTGCTGGTATAGGAATTACACCCTTTACAGAAAAACGCTGGGTTCGGTACACAATAAAGCGTAATCTAGATTATAACGAGCAACGCAAAACAAGAACAAAAACAGAAAACGTGAATGACCAGTGACGAACATTGATCCTCACCTATCTCCGATCGCACGGATCAGGTCGGTTTGAGCCGGCCAGAAGCGCAGGCTACCGCCCATTATACAATATGGCTGCACAACTACACAACCGGTTGATGTTGGGAATCAGGAAGAGCAATGGCGCGAAACGTTAATATGGATGCAACCCCTATGAAGTTCTATTTATATTTTTTTTTTATATTAAGAGTGCCCATGTCAACACGGAGATCAAATAAACTGTACATGCATTTTTCTTTTTTTTAAATTTTCTTTTTCAAAACATATTTTATCGTATAATCAACGTATTGTTAATTCATTAACAATAATTACATTTAGCAATTAGTTATGCCAACATTTTCCCGAAACACGCACGCGAGCGCGCACGCACGCACGCACGTACGCACACACACACACACACACACACGGACGCACGCATATATTTATATAAATACCCTGGACGGAGAAAAGGACAACTCTATAAGTTTGGCAAGAGTTGAACATATTGGAGAACTGGATTATCACTTTCATTGTGACCAGAAAATGCAAATACTCTCGTCACATCAAGAGACACAACGGTCTTGAGAGAGCAGTGATGGAAAGTATGGCGCCAGGCAAAAGAGGCAGACGATGGTACCAAGATATCCAGGAACGCCTGGGTATGACTATGGCGGAGGCTGGAGATTTGGAAAGGGAAAGAGTTTCTTTCAGACAGACATTGAAGGGAGCGACGTTCTGTAAAGGATATGCTACATGAAAATAATGATGATATATATATATATATATATATATATATATATATATATATATATATATATATATATATATATATATATATATATATATATATTATACAGGGCTTCACTCATTTTTGGGGTGGCTTACCTGTCAGTCATATATTTCGCCAATCGCCAAAATCGGACTACAGTCGTGCAATTTATGTTAACAAATTTAAAATAAGCACTAATTTACCTTTATTTATTTATAACAATGCGTAATAAACCAAAATATATTGTATTACTTACACAGAATTACTCTATTTCTTCTTAAGAAAAATGCACTGCTGTCAGAAACATGGCATGTGTGTCCTTGAACATTATCAGTAGCTTTAGCACTGTAGTACCATTTATCAATGGGGTTAGTAAGTTTAAATTGTGATAGTTTATGTACAATCTATTTCAACAGTAATATCATTAATAATAGTGCCAGAGTTATTATGTTGTAACGATTAAAAACGTCATTAACGATTAAATACGAATGGTTTTTTACTCAAGTAAGCATTTTTACTCTTAACAGACGAGCAGACGAGCGCTGTTGTCAAACCCTGTATATATATATATATATATATATGGGATCAAGATGCTTAGCAGCGAAAGAGCTGCAGTGGTCAGCGACCCATAGCTGACTGCTAGCGTCAGGGCCAGCGAACCGGAGCCGCCAAGACCCTTCTACACCTCCACTCAGTGATCCTGGATAACAGGCTGCAGCAGGGCAGACTGGCTAAAGAGAAGGGATCGAAGACGGAATGCTAACCCGGTACTAAAGAAATAGTTGCTGAAGTCGGATGTGTTGGACAGAAATGTGCAAATATCGCAGTCAAGCTGTAAACTACGACACAATGTATTCCATTCTCTGGACTACATTCTGCTACTTAAGCCTTTCAGGATTTGGTAGCGGGAGATTGAGAATGAACGAAGCTAAGCCAAGCCAAGCCAAACCAAACCAAGCAAAGCCAAGCCAAACCAACCCACGTCAATTCAAACCAAGCCAAACCAAACCAAGCCAACCCAAACCAAGCCAATCCAAGCCAAGCTATATATATTGTCGGTTAAAATGAAGCAAGGAGGTCAAAGATCAAGCTCAAGTTGGGGCTGACGGCAGACATTGACTCATAGCTGGCTGGTTTCTTGCATCAAGGTCAGGATACCTAGGCTGACCGGATTTACTAAATGGCTCGGGAATGGGCAAATTTACAAAAGATGAAGAGCATGGGAACTATTACTAAAGATAAATGGTATGGCAAGGTTTACTAAATGTCGCGTGTAAGTCAAAGTTTACTAAACGTCACGTGTATGTCAAGGATTGCAAAATGTCAAGCAAATGGCAAGGTTTACTAAATGTCAAGAGTATTACAAGATTTACTTAATGTCAAGAGTATTACAAGATTTACTTAATGTCAAGGGTATGTCAAGATTTACTAATCGTACGTGTATGTCAAGGTTTACTAAATGTTACGTGTATGTCAAGGTTTACTAAATGTTACGTGTATGTCAAGGTTTACTAAATGTTACGTGTATGTCAAGGTTTACTAAATGTTACGTGTATGTCAAGGTTTACTAAATGTTACGTGTATGTCAAGGTTTACTAAATGTTACGTGTATGTCAAGGTTTACTAAATGTTACGTGTATGTCAAGGTTTACTAAATGTTACGTGTATGTCAAGGTTTACTAAATGTTACGTGTATGTCAAGGTTTACTAAATGTTACGTGTATGTCAAGGTTTACTAAATGTTACGTGTATGTCAAGGTTTACTAAATGTTACGTGTATGTCAAGGTTTACTAAATGTTACGTGTATGGCAAGGTTTACTAAATGTCAAGCGTATGGCAAGGTTTACTAAATGTCAAGCGTATGGCAAGGTTTACTAAATGTTACGTGTATAGCAAAGTTTACTAAATGTTACGTGTATAGCAAAGTTTACTAAATGTTACGAATATAGTAAAGTTTACTAAATGTTACGTGTATAGCAAAGTTTACTAAATGTCAAGCGTATGACAAGGTTTACTAAATGTCAAGCGTATGGCAAGGTTTACTAAATGTCAAGCGCATGGCAAGGTTTACTAAATGTTACGTGTATGGCAAGGTTTACTAAATGTTATGTGTATAGAAAGGTTTACTAAATGTTACGTGTATAGTAAAGTTTACTAAATGTCAAGCGTATGTCAAGGTTTACTAAATGTCAAGGGTATGTCAAGGTTTACTAAATGTTACGTGTATAGCAAGATTTACTAAAGATCAAAGGTCTGGAAAGGTTTACTAAAAACCTAACAGTAAGGACAGGTTACTAAAGTATAAAGGTATAGACACGTTTATTAAAAGCTAATGGTATATACATGTTTACTAAAAGCTAAAGGTATAGACACGTTCACTAAAAGTTAAAGGTATATACCCGTTTACTAAAATCTAAAGGTAGACACGTTCACTAAAAGGTAAAGGTATATACCCGTTTACTAAAAGCTATGGGAACGTTTATTAAGGGCTAACAGTAAGGACAAGTTTACTAAAGTCTAAAGGTAGAAACCCGTTTACTAAAAGCTAATGGTATATACATGTTTACTAAAAGCTAAAGGTATAGACACGTTCACTAAAAGTTAAAGGTATATACCCGTTTACTAAAAGCTAAAAGTAGACACGTTCTATAAAAGGTAAATGTATATACCCGTTTACTAAAAGCTAAAGGTATAGACATGTTCACTAAAAACTAATGATATGGGAACGTTTATTAAAGTCTAAAGGTGTAGATACGTTTACTAAAAGCTAAGGAACGCAGACACGTTTACTAAAAGCTAAGGAACGCAGCCACGTTTACTAAAAGCTAAGGAACGCAGACACGTTTACTAAAAGCTAAGGAACGCAGACACGTTTACTAAAAGCTAAGGAACGCAGACACGTTTACTAAAAGCTAAGGAACGCAGACACGTTTACTAAAAGCTAAGGAACGCAGACACGTTTACTAAAAGCTAAGGAACGCAGACACGTTTACTAAAAGCTAAGGAACGCAGACTCGTTTACTAAAAGCTAAGGAACGCAGACACGTTTACTAAAAGCTAAGAAACGCAGACACGTTTACTAAAAGCTAAGGAACGCAGACACGTTTACTAAAAGCTAAGGAACGCAGACACGTTTACTAAAAGCTAAGGAACGCAGACACGTTTACTAAAAGCTAAGGAACGCAGACACGTTTACTAAAAGCTAAGGAACGCAACTGTTTAATGAACAGATAACGAATGTAAAGGTTTACAAAATACAAAGTAGGTACGGGAAAGATTACTAAACACTAAGTGCGTGGGCAGGTACACTAAATAAAACGGCACATCAAGTTGATTGAATGTCTACGATAAATCCAGTTTTAGTGAAGCCACAAGAGCACATCACGTTCTACTTAAAATGAATGTGTACTACAAGTTTTACTTAAACCAATGTGTACTACAACTGTTACTTTAACCAGTGTGTACTACACGTTTTACTAAAATTAATGTGTACTCCAAGTTTTACGAAAATTTAACGTGTACTCCAAGTTTTACTAAAATCAAAGTGTACTGTAAGGTTTACAAAAATCAAAGTGTACTGTCAGGTGTACTAAAATAAAGGTGTACTACAAGTTTGACTAAAATCACTGGATAATGACAGTTTTACGTAAAATCTATGTGTACTACACGTTTTACAAATATAAATGTGTACTGCAAATTTTACTAAATTTAAAGTGTACGAGTTCTACTTAAATCAGTGTACACTATAGTAATCACTATACATGTTCCTTTAACCACACGTGTACACCAACTGCTACTTAAAACCACAAGTGTACAACAAATGTTACATGAAACGAACAGCGTACGTACACTAAATGCTACTGAAAGCCACGAGTGTGCATCAAGTTTTACTGACATCCGTGAGTGTACAGTAAGTTTTACTTTACGCCAAACATATAAATCAAAGTTTACTTAAAGACACGAGGGTTCATCAAGTTTGACTGAAACCAATGGTGCAGCAAGTTTGACTGAAAGCCAATAGTACATCACAATTGACTGAAAGCCAGTGCTACATCAATTTGACTGAAACCAATGGTACACCACGACTGACTAAAAGCCAGTAGCACATGACGTTTGACTGAAACAAATGGTACATCAAGTTTGACTGAAAGCAATGGTACATCAAGTTTGACTGAAACCAATGGTACATCAAGTTTGACTGAAACCAATGGTACATCAAGTTTGACTGAAACCAATGGTACATCAAGTTTGACTGAAACCAATGGTACATCAAGTTTGACTGAAACCAATGGTACATCAAGTTTGACTGAAACCAAAGGTGCAGCAAGTTTGACTGAAACCAATGGTACATCAAGTTTGACTGAAACCAAAGGTGCAGCAAGTTTGTCTGAAAAAGAATGGCACATCATGTTTGACTGAAAGTCAGTGATACAACAACTTTGACTGAAAGTAAGTGGTAGAAAAAGTTTGACTGAAACTAACGGTACATCAATTTTGACTGAAAGTCAATGGAAAGTCAATGGTACAACAAGTTTGACTGACAGCTAATGGTACACCAAATTTGGCTGACAGCTATTGGTACATCAATTTTGACTGACAGCTAATGGTACAAAACGTGTGGCTGACATCTAATGGCACATCAAGTTTGACTGACAGCTAATGGCACATCAAGCTTGGCTGATAGCTAATCGTACATCAAGTTTGGCTGACAGCTAATGGTACATCAAGTTTGGCTAAAAGCCGCAAGGGAACGAGACGCTTCATTAAAAGCACAGCACATGTGATATTTAACAGAAGCCAATGGTAGAGTACGGACTACTAATAGCCACTGGGAGACTGAAATGTTTACTAAAATACAAAGGAGAATGTGAAGGTTAAATTCAATTCAAGGACATGGGCCATGTTTTTAAAATCCAAGCGTAAGTTCATTAAAGGCCAGGACACAGGCGGGTTCAGAACCCGATTCGTAGAGAAACGAATGCGCAATTAAGTGAACGAGACGAATTTCCATTTATCATAGACCGAGGTAGGTGCTTAACTGAGCCACAGTTTGAAGCAGCGGAGAGACACGCAACCAGGCAGAGATAAAGTGGCATCCGGCGTTCCAACGTTGCTCAATATCTGTGTTATCAACTCACGGGAAAGCAAACAGCGGCTTTCGGCTACCTACCTGACGCCTTGTGAGCAGAAAGCGATACCGGTCCACGTCGCGAATCCAGGTACGATAATACTCGATACCTGTTTACTGAACCTTTCGGAACATCGACTCGACAGATGAAGCTTCGTACTATATGTTGATATGATGTAGTTTAGCATTCGTTTCAACCACCGGCACAGTCGTCGTGGTTATATCAGGGCGTATAAAAAATAGCCAGAAGTTAGATAGATCCAAACTTAAGTAGTGCAGGGGTGTGAATTGTGCGCAAGCTTGGTTGGCAATCTCTTGATACCCGATCCGGGATTATTGTCCTGTTTGTCTCCACGTAGAGAAAGGATTTGGGGAAAAAAGTAATGTACTGTAAAACTGCCAGAGTGGAACACATGACTAGCATTCACACAAAAGCGTCCATACAGTGGTCGATACGGCCACACACGCATCCATTCACTGGCCAATACACCCTCGCATTACAAACACATACACACACGCATCCATACACTGGCTAATACACGCCCGCATTACAAACACATACACACACGCATCCATACACTGGCCAATACACGCCCGCATTACAAACACATACACACACGCATCCATACACTGGCCAATACACGCCCGCATTACAAACACATACACACACGCATCCATACACTGGCCAATACACGCCCGCATTACAAACACATACACACACGCATCCATACACTGGCCAATACACGCCCGCATTAAAACACATACACACACGCATCCATACACTGGCCAATACACGCCCACATTACAAACACATACACACACGCATCCATACACTGGCCAATACACGCCCACATTACAAACACATACACACACGCATCCATACACTGGCCAATACACGCCCACATTACAAACACATACACACACGCATCCATACACTGGCCAATACACGCCCACATTACAAACACATACACACACGCATCCATACACTGGCCAATACACGCCCACATTACAAACACATACACACACGCATCCATACACTGGCCAATACACGCCCGCATTACAAACACATACACACACGCATCCATACACTGGCCAATACACGCCCGCATTACAAACACATACACACACGCTTCCATGAACTGGCAAATACACGCCCGCATTACAAACACATACACACACGCTTCCATACACTGGCCAATACACGCCCGCATTACAAACACCTACCCACACGCATCCATACACTGGCCAATACACGCCCGCATTACAAACACATACACACACGCATCCATACACTGGCCAATACACGCCCACATTACAAACACATACACACACGCTTCCATACACTGGCTAATACGACCACATTACAAACACATACACACACGCATCCATACACTGGCCAATACACGCCCGCATTACAAACACATACACACACGCTTCCCTACACTGGCCAATACACGCCCGCATTACAAACACATACACACACGCTTCCATGAACTGGCCAATACACGCCCGCATTACAAACACATACACACACGCTTCCATACACTGGCCAATACACGCCCGCATTACAAACACATACACACACGCATCCATACACTGGCCAATACACGCCCACATTACAAACACATACACACACGCATCCATACACTGGCCAATACACGCTCGCATTACAAACACATACACACACGCATCCATACACTGGCCAATACACGCCCACATTACAAACACATACACACACGCATCCATACACTGGCCAATACACGCCCACATTACATCCACATACACACACGCATCCATACAATGGCCAATACACGCCCACATTACAAACACATTCACACACGCTTCCATACACTGGCTAATACACGCCCGCATTACAAACACATACACACACGCATCTATACACTGGCCAATACACGCCCGCATTACAAACACATACACACACGCATCCATACACTGGCCAATACACGCCCGCATTACAAACACATAAACACACGCATCCATACACTGGCCAATACACGCCCGCATTACAAACACATACACACACGCATCCATACACTGGCCAATACACGCCCGCATTACAAACACATACACACACGCATCCATACACTGGCCAATACACGCCCGCATTACAAACACATACACACACGCATCCATACACTGGCCAATACACGCCCGCATTACAAACACATACACACACGCATCCATACACTGGCTAATACGACCACATTACAAACACATACACACACGCATCCATACACTGGCCAATACACCATCGCATTACAAACACATACACACACGCATCTATACACTGGCCAATACACGCCCGCATTACAAACACATACACACACGCATCCATACACTGGCTAATACGACCACATTACAAACACATACACACACGCATCCATACACTGGCCAATACACCCTCGCATTACAAACACATACACACACGCATCCATACACTGGCCAATACACCCTCGCATTACAAACACATACACACACGCTTCCATACACTGGCTAATACGACCACATTACAAACACATACACACACGCATCCATACACTGGCCAATACACCCTCGCATTACAAACACATACACACACGCATCCATACACTGGCTAATACGACCACATTACAAACACATACACACACGCATCCATACACTGGCCAATACTTGCTGCTATCGCCCAAAAGACTACATTCTGTGGTGGAAAGGGTTGTGCCTTCTACCTAAAAGAACATCGGTAGGTTAAAACCTATTGAGCTGATCACATAGTGCCTTGCTGTACTGGAAATAATGGTTCAACTGAGACCTGCAAAGCAGGATGTAAAAGGTAACTGAGACATATAGTGTTTTAGAAACTACACCTACACGAGTGTATTAATACTTCGGTAGAGACGTCCATCAATTCTGACATATATAGTAGTTCTCTTATGATTCGACTGGAGCAAAAAATGGAAAAATGAATTAGTGCATAGGAAAGTATTTTTTTTTTCTAACAGCACCTCTCTGAGAGTGAGCCTTTGTCAAAGTGAACTTAACGTGTTTACATTTTACAAGTGAATTAACATACGAGTGATTAATGGCCGAGTGAATATATCATTGAGTAAGTATGGGTCAAGCGAAAATATCAGACAGCGAGCACGAGTCAAGTGAAGATATCAGAGAGTGAGCATAGCCCAAGTGAAAATACCAGACAGTGGCCTTCGCAAGTGAAACTATCAGTAAGCTTACCCAAATAAACCTGTGAGCCTAATACATATAACACTGTTAGCCTACTAAATGAACATGTCAGCTAGTGAATATACCTATGTGAACCGATCAGTGAGTCAGCCTATCCAAACTAAACCTCAAAGAGAAAGCCTACCAGTGTAGACATATCATAGACTGAGCCTAACCATGTGAACCACTTAGCCTAACCATGTGAACCACTTAGCCGACCCACGTGAACCTATCATTGACTGAGCTTGCCCATGTGAACCTATCATAGACTGAGCCTAACCATGTGAACCACTTAGCCGACCCACGTGAACATATCATTGACTGAGCCTGCCCATGTGAACCTATCATAGACTGAGCCTAACCATGTGAACCACTTAGCCGACCCATGTGAACATATCATAGATTGAGCCTAACCATGTGAATCTATCATAGACTGAGCCAAACCATGTGAACATGTCATAAGCTGAGCAAACCGTGTGCACATATCATAGACTGAACCTATCAATATGAACATATCATAGCCTGAACCTAACAATGTGAAAGTATCATTTACTGAACCCACCAATGTAAACATATCATAGCCTGAACCTAATAATGTGAAAGTATCATTTACTGAACCTACCAATGTGAACATATCATAGACTGAACCCACCAATGTGAACATATCATAGACTGAACCTAAAAATGTGAACCTATTATATCATGACTCTACACATGTCTCACAATAGACGAACGCGTCATTTAGAGAAGCCACTGTCGCATTACCACTTAACATATCTACCAGTGGCATGACAGGATGACCTGCGACATGGGTCCAACAAGGTACTATATGGCAAATGACATGATGAATTCAGACAAGTGGCTACATGGCATTAGGCATATACTGTGCCTCGACGGAAATGGAAAACCCCCATACTACAGTCCTACATTGGCAGGATTACAGGCGAGCGACGACTGTAAGGCCAGTCCGACATAGCAAACACATATGCTAAGATAACTCATGGAATAGCATGGCGTGTACAGTAATACGAGGGTATGTCAAGAAGTATGTCACAAACTGATTTGGGATAGCAGAAAAATATAGTTGGTAGTTTCTAAAGATGTCATTAGGTGGTTACAGGATCCAGCTTTGTGAGAATTGTAGATAGCAGTAGCTAGGTGCCCCATATACGTCCACAGTTGAGATACAACAATGACGCTCCTGTTCATAGCGTGGGAAAAAAAAACACCAACGTGCCGTTTTGTGATTTTTTGGTTGCCAAAATGACTTTATCCAAAGGTTGCGATGTTTTGGTTGCGTAAATGACTAAATGCAAAGGTTATTTATAAGGAATTGCTTTATGTTTTCGGTGAGATGTATTTAACCCATCAGTATTCTGTTCTTAACCATGGGGGGGGGGGGGGGGAAATCACAGCACAATGCCCGAATTCTGTAGCACTGTCGAGGATCCCATAAAAAGATTGCGTAGATGTGTAGCATGTTTTTAAATTTTGCCCGGTCAGAGACCGTTTATCCTACACTTTACGATGCCACACTTTTAACGTGTGTTATACTGAACATTGGCGTTCGATCTCAACTACCTAGAGATCTGATTTTATATCAGACATGGGATCAAGACGCTGAGCAGCGCATGAGCTGCAGCAGTCAGCGACCCATAGTTGACTGCTAGCGTCAGGGCCAACGAACCAGAGCTGCCAAGACCCTTCTACACCTCCACGCGGTGATCCTGGATAACATGCTGCAACAGAGCAGACTGGCTAAAGAGAAGGAAGGGATTGAAGAGAGAATGCTAGCCCGGTACTCAAAAAATGCTTGCTGAAGCGGATGTGTTGAGCCGAAAGGTGCAAATATCGCAGTCAAGCTGTAAACTTCGACACAACGCAATCCGTTCTCTGGACTACATTCTGCTACATAAGCCCTTTTACGGTTTGGTAGAGGGAGATTCAGAGCCAACGAGGCCAAGCTAAGCATGTACCAGACAGTCCACGTGAAAAAAATCCTGATCTCCACCACGATTTGGACTCGTGACCTTCAGTACCCGAGGCCGACGTCTTACCTCGAGACCACTTAGTCCTTGTATAATTTCCTTTAACATCTTTATACTGGTTTAGAAGACTCTGCAGAGTCTGTATACAACCAGTTTCCTTTACTTCCCTGTATCAACAAGTAACTATGGTCATCCAATTGATTCGTGAATACATTACTTGACCCGGACTCCACTATCTCCTATGTGGAATGCATTCCAAGTATTCACCACTCGTTTTTGGAACGAGTTTGTTGCCAATGAGCAAAAACAAGATTGTGTGAATGTAACAGTTGAAGATACGGCGGGTTTTATTGATGTGTACCCATATCACGTGACAGATCACTTCTGCTGTAGGAACTGGCTCAATCAAACGATTTGGCGCCTTTTTTGGTTTTTCCTATTTATGAAGTGTGAGGTTATTTCACCACGTGTGCTGATGACCCCTTTTTCTGTTCAGCAGTTTCAAAAAATATTATCCTTTTGTGCTGTCTTCTGAAATTGGTGAGAGCGTGACTTGCGCAGTGATTTGGATTAAAATGAGGACGTATTGAGCCTGACCGAATCGTATCTATGCCTGCCTGCCAACACGGAGTGCAGTGGATTGACTCCCCGTTAAGGCATATATTGTTTGTTTTTTATTCTGTAGAGGTTAAAATAAATAAACATAGCCAACACACGACGCGGCGACGGCATTGGTGAAGCGGCATGTAGTGCTCAGCCCCTCGACTACACCAGCAATGGGAATAAAGTCGCACGACGATGACAAACAACCTCACTATTACGTTCTGGGCTTATTTTGATCAGTGGCAAGACATTATCGAGACGACTGAAGATAGCACAGGTGCAGATTTCCGCCTGGAGTTTACTGTCGAAGCATTTCCCGTAAACAGGTAACAAGTAAGGCAGCGCGCAGTATGACATCAAATGTATCCACACCGTTTCATATTCCTCTTGCACCGCGATACACCAGTTTGAAGTCTGTTCAGCGACTTCCATGTTGTGTATGGTAAATGGTGTCCGGGGACATTGTTTCTCCCGAAGGCCCATCTCTGGGGCTGGATCAGTTCGTGCCA
The DNA here is from genome assembly GCA_036924085.1 of Ariolimax columbianus. Classification (NCBI taxonomy): domain Eukaryota; kingdom Metazoa; phylum Mollusca; class Gastropoda; order Stylommatophora; family Arionidae; genus Ariolimax; species Ariolimax columbianus. Next base: position 38,985,613 of record JAVGWX010000011.1, on the reverse strand, counting down.
TCTCTCGACACGGCGGTTTTCTGGGCTTGTTTGTATCGGCTTCGTTGATTTTAGGAAACCACGTCTAGATTTGGGTCTTGTGCTCTGTACCTGATGTCCTAACATTGGGTGTCTTAGCTCATGCTCCAGGTTTTCTCGTTCGATTTCTGCTGCGACGCTTCTTCGGATCTCGGGGGGTGCTATGCCAATTATGGGATATATGGGGGTGGGTTTATGGCACCCTGATACTATCCGACCCGCCTCATTTATTGATGTATCAACTAGTATCACAAGAGCATAGTTTTTCCAGTCTCGTGCAGCGTATTCAGCTACGGGAAAACACAAGGCAAGTGACGATGCCGAAGGACTCATGGCTGTGCCCCCATGTTGTGCCTGTCAGTTTTCGGATGATATTATTTCTTTCGTGTATCTTAAGCTTTGTCTCTTGACAGTGCATCATGTAGGACAATGTAAGTCAAGTAAGTGAGTACCAAGGGGAAATCACTATGCTCAACACAAATGGCACAGGAAACTAGTAAGTACCCAATAGCCGTACATAAACAGGTCCGCCATCTTGGTGGTTATGTGACGTCATTGTAGTGGAGTGTAGCGTAGCTCACAGACAGGAAGTAACTACAGATGAGAAGAGCCAATAGAAATGTCTCGTTTGAATGGCTGGTGAATGTGGGCGAATGACATATTTGCTAAGTCTTTCTTTCATCGCTCGTTTCTCATCAGCGCCGGAGATGGAAATGATTACATTTTGCGTGCTTTATAGACGTAGATTAGCAGATATATCGGATTCACGATCACGGCACGCATCACAATCGCGACACGCAACAGTTTAACCTGCTGTTAATGGGTAACTGGCACAACAAAAAGAAAAAGGAAACTAGTAATTCGATTCCTAAAAAAACTGAGACAGTTAGCAATAAAGAGTATAGCACTGCATCCCTGACGGCAGTATGTGCAGTGGGATTACTTTCATAATATTTAAGCTGTGAATATACCGATGATGATACAAGGGGTTTGTCATAAGTCTTTACCCTGACTATGAAGGATTAGGAAGACAGTTTAAATTTGGCACATTGTAGCTCATTCAATTTGCACTGGACTTAAGAAGTATGAATTTCCCTCCTCGACGGATTTACCCGGTATGGTGCATGACGCAACACACCTTATTGATCGAATCTGATACTCTGACGGTTTGTCAAAACAATGGAGAAATCAGAGGCCAGAACTGTGATATAATTCTTGATGTTGCAGGGAAAAACACCCACAGAAATACACAGGGAGATGGAACCAGTGTTTGAGGAATTCTGTCCTTTGAATGCTTCTGTAAAAAAAACTGGTGTAGGCAGTTTAAGTGTGGCCGTTTCCATGGTGCTGATCTTCCAAGATTAGGAAGACCATCCTCAGAGTGCAGCAATGAAAATGCTGCAAGAGTGAAGAAAATCATTGACCAGGATAAAAAAATGGAAAGTGCAGAGATATCTAGGTCAGCAAAACTGAATGAAAGTACAGTTTATATAATTTTACACAGCAGACTGAACATGAGAAAAGTGTGTGCTCGTTGAGTCCCGCTGGGTTGATTGATGTGGCCAGTTGCTAAAAATTTGTTGGTCGAAAACCATGTTGCCGACCATGGTGACAGTAGATGCGACTTGGGTTCACCATTATCACCCAGAATTTAAAAAATGTCAGCATGCAGTGAAAACCCCGGGCTCACCAACACTTGTCAAGTAAAGAGCACAGAAATCTGCAAGAAAAGTTATGCTGACTGTTTTTTGGAACGTCAAAGGTGTCATATTGAAAGATTACCTGCCACACGGCAACATGGTTAATGTGTAATATTATGCAGACTCCTTACCAATCTAAGAAAGACTGTGACCAGAACACGAGAGATAGCGCGCACTCAAATTTTGCCTTTGCTTCAAGACCACAAGCCTTTCCATAAAGCAAGGCCTGTGCTGCAAACAGCCAACGATTTAAATATGAAAATTCTTCCCCACTCACCATATTCTCCGGATTTAGCTCCATCAGACTTTTTTTTCTTTTCCCAGAACTTAAAAAAAAAACAGCTTAAAGGAAATCATGTCGACCGTAACGAAGATGCCATACTGGCTTGTGATAGACGGTTTAGTTGGAAAAAAACATTATTTTATTCTGATGACATGACAGAAATGTATAAATCCAGATGGTGGCTACACTGAGAAGGAATAAGCACTGTGCTAAATTTCAACTTTCACCTCCTACTCGTTCATGGTCAGGGTAAAGACTTATGACAAGCCCCTTGTATAGTATGTGCTACATCGTATCACGTCATCATCACCATTATCATCAGCATCATCATCAGCGGGCTGAAAACTCCTCAGATCTGGGCCCACACTTGTTGAAAGGCTGTCTGAGCATGTCTCTCCATTGGGCCCTACAGCCTGCAGCTCTCTTCATTTCAGTATGGGTACGCACTTGAACGTTTCAGCATGCCTGAGATGTTCAGACGAGTCTTAGTCGACTGCTTCCTCCTTACATGTGTAGCATATATTATGTAGTAGAATTCCATGTCGTATATTGTGTCCAAGCGAACTCAATCTTCGCGTTTGTATCATTTTCAATATATGTCTATGCGTGCCAACTTCCGTGAGGACATTGTCGTTGCATCTTCGTTCTATCCTACACATTCTATGGTATCACTACAGAGCTGGGACCTGCACCGAAGCACCGGTCTATATAAAAGTACAGGTCGACTAAGACTACGACTGTGGGGTTTTGTTGGGAATCGTTGATAAAGTTAAGCGTAATGAATGTCGTTCGGCCTAGTGTGCATCCTTGATTTGTATTCTACAGCTGACATAATTTTTGTTAAAAGCTTAGCCCTACATAGGTTTTGAACCCGTCTCGCATTGGCTGATATGCTAACCATTCAGCAACGTGCTTCTCATATAAAGAGAGACATATACAAAAGATATTACTTTAGAATGTTATGTTCATTACCTGATTATTGATTTCCTGAACGCTGGAGGGAGTCTTTATAGAAGTAAATCTGAACCAGAAAATGGAGTCACCGTACGAGAGACTGAAGCGAAACTTAATACCAATATTGGTTGGCTGAAATGGAAGCAATGTTAAGAGATTCGGTAGCATACGGGTTGAGAGCTTGGTTTTCATTCCCTGCGTATCATGTTCCAATCAGATATCAGATTACGGTAGAGTCATCATAGCCTTAGGTAGGGAGTGCTTAGAGTGCTGTAACGGGAGGGCAGAGCGCATGGTTAACGAGCTTATAGATGGCAACATGTAGTATAACGATGTCATCAAATCTGTCTGCTGATTGATCAGTGCTAGCAGTGAGGTATCTAGTTGGGGCTTCTGGACTACAACGGGAGGGCCGGTGGTCGTTGAATACAGCATGGCATACAGAACAGAAACCTCCTGTAGGGGAATGGAGAGCGCAGTGACTGCAGCTCTTTAATGACTCTCTAAGACTGCCCTATCCGTAGTATCAACACTAAAAAGTCAGAAAAATACAGAACCTGATTTAAGAGCAGTACTCTGTCAACTATGCCAGCAGGCCGCACTAAAAAGAGTAGTGGTACAGTGGGTTCCATCACACTGTAACATTCAAGGCAACGAGGAGGCAGACAGACTGGCAAAAGAAGGTGCAAGATTGCCACAACCAGATTCTAGTGTGACCTACGAAGAATCCAAAAGGTTTATTAGGGCCAGATACATGGCCAAATGGGAAACAGAGCATACTGGCTACTCAGAAAATGATGCCTATTACCAGTTCAACAGAAGAGAGCAGGTCGTGGTCTTCAGACTTCGCACAGGGCACAACAGACTGAGGTACCATCTATTCAATAAACTGAAGATAGGTGGCACTGACGAATGCACCTGTGGTACAGGGAACATGACCGCTGAACATCTGCTGCAAAATTGCCCGACATACGAGGACCAGAGAAAGCACATGTGGCCATCACCAGTGCCAGCACTAGACAAGCTCTATGGCAGTGTCGACAGCCTCAGAATGACAGCTGCTTTCTTCGAACAAATTCATGTTGACGTCTGACAGCGTACGACAAAGAAGAAAAAGAAGAAAATGACTATATGAGACCACTTTATCAGGGGCAGTCATCTTGTCAGATCCTAACTTTGAAACGTACAGAAGATATTGTTAAGGCACGAGTGGGTGTCAGCTGTAGAGGTATCAAAGCTGCAAAGGCTGGTTTGAATCTACTGACCTCGTCATTCTAGGGTTTAACGGAAGAGCTGACAGTCTTGTTTCACAAGCACCAACTTCGGGTACAATAGATACTGACAGGCGTGGCATTTTAAAGTCTAACAATGACCACCTGCTAGATGACGACATCACACAAGATGAATTAGCAATTAATAGACTGCAGATAATCGATATCAAACGAGGTTTGAACAGACTATGGAGCAAGATTAGACGGATCAGAAGTGTGTAAGGGGCTCTGTGGTTTTGTGGTCTCGAGTGCCGGAGGTCGTTGGTTTGAATCACAGTGGAGACCGTGATATTTTCTCGTGGATTAGAAATCAAAAAGAGAAGGCCCCATAGGCGGCTGCCCGGACAAGCTGGAAAAGGGGAATTGTACCACAGGCATGGAAAGATGCAATACTGGTACCAGTACCAAAAACAGGAAAGGACAAAACAGATCCAAATGGATACAGGCCCATAAGCCTACTGAGCTGTGTCGGCAAGCTGATGGAACGGATGATAAACACCAGACTGATGTGGCATCTGGAAGAAAAACGAATACTAATTCCACAGCAAGCCGGCTTTAGACAGCACAGATCCACAGAGGACCAGGTCATCCTCATAGCCCAGGAGATAGAAGATGCCTACCAGGCACAGAAACACACAGTAGCTGTTTGGGTGGATCTGGAAAAGGCATTTGACAAAGTCTGGAAAAATGGACTTAGAGTCAAGCTAAGAAGAAGTGATGTCTGTGGGAAAATGTACAAGTGGATCAACCACTACCTCAAACAAAGAACGGCCAGAGTCCAAGTACAAGGGCAGATGAGCAAAAAGGTGACACTCGAGCAGGGAGTACCCCAAGGGGGAGTATTGTCACCCACACTCTTCCTGGTATATATAAACGATATTACAGAGAATATACCAAGAAGAGTCCATAGCTCAATGTTTGCAGACGATCTGGCTATGTGGACCTCTGAAAAGAATCTCACCATAGCAAGAAATCGGATGCAGACGGCCCTAACATCGCTGGAAGAGTGGGCGAACTCATGGCTGGTCAAAATAAACGAGGAGAAAACCACATGCACAATATTCTCGCTTTCATTAAAACCCCAAAGTACCAAATTAAGCCTAAATGGCAAAATCCTGCAGCCAAACGACAACCCAACCTATCTGGGAGTCACATTTGATCGGCGCATGACATGGAAAAGTCAGATTGAGAGAAACCGAATGAAAGCCAGAGAAAGAATGGCAATCATGAGGAAACGTGCTGGCACAAGCTGGGGAGCAGACGAAGGCATACTAAAGAAACTGTACACTGGAAGAGTGAGACCAGTTCTCGAATATGGCATTGCGGCATGGACAACAGCAGCGAAGGCGAACTTCGATAAAGTTAACAAACTTCAAAACCAAGCCATGAGAATTATAACAGGTGGCATGAAGTCAACGCCAATTGTAGAACTTGAAAAGATTACAAAACTGCAATCCATGACCGATAGAAGAGACTGCAGAGCCCAGCTGCAGTCAGAGAAACTCCGAAGACTGACTGACCATCCAATGCACCAGAGACTAAACAATTTGGGAAATGGGAAACTAAAGCGGAGAAACTTTGCAGAAATAGCCAAAGCAAAGATGCACGAAGATCCCATAAACGCACTAACAACACCAAAACCCATCACTACTGTACGAAAACCTACCTGGAGGCAGGATATATTTCCAGAGGTGGTAGAAAATATACCAGGTATTGCAAACAAAAACTGCCAGACCGAAAAAGAAAGGAGAGACACTACCCTAAGCTTCATAAAGAAAAGCTACCCAAGCATGGACTGGACCCATGCATACACCGACGGTTCTGTAACAAACACTACACAGAACGGAGGGGCAGGAGCATTCCTGAACCTACCAAATGGCAGAAAAATAACACTGTCATTCGCTACTGGTAAGTACACAAGCAATTTCAGAGCGGAGGCAGAGGCACTGAGGGTGGCGGTGGAAGAAATGGTGACACACAGTGAAAATGAGAGCCACATAGTCCTGCTGACAGATGCTCTCGCCGTAGTCACAGCGCTAAAAAGCCAGAAAAACACTGAGCTTAATGACTTAAGAGCAGCACTCTGCAAACTGTGCCAGCAGTCCGCACCAAAAAGGGTAATGGTACAGTGGGTTCCGTCACACTGCAACATCCAAGGCAACGAGGAGGCAGACAGACTGGCAAAAGAAGGTGCAAGACTACCACAAACAGATACCAGTATGACGTACGAAGAGTCAAAACGGCTTATTAAAGCCAGATACATGACCAAATGGGAAACCGAACATACTGGTTACACCAAAAACGATGCCTATTACCAGTTGAACCGAAGAGAGCAGGTCGTTGTCTTCAGACTTCGCACTGGCCACAACAGACTGAGGTACCACCTATTCAACAAACTGAAGATAGGGTGTACCGACGAATGCCCGTGCGGTACTGGTAAAATGACCGCTGAACATCTGCTGCAGAACTGCCCGACATACGAGGATCAGAGAGAGCAGATGTGGCCATTACCAGTGGAACTGCAAGACAAGCTCTATGGCAGTGGCGAGAGCCTCAGGATGACCGCCGCTTTTTTCGAAAAAATAATGGTTACTGTCTGACTGCGTACGCAGAAGAAGAAGAAGGCTGCCCGGACACAACTTTTAGTTAAAAATCCACCCAAATTATTTGTACCTTCCCCCAGGCCTAGTAAGCCACAGGAAGTTGTATAATACCTACAACGTCTAGTCGAAGCATTCGGCTACCTGGCAACAGACATTAACATGCCTGTTTGAATACCAGGATTCCGAGTATTCCAAGTAAGAAGTGTGTACAACCAATGAGCAGCAGGAACCAACAGAACCCCCACTCTTCGCCATATAATCCAAGTAAGAAGTGTGTACAACCAATGAGCAGCAGGAACCAACAGAATCCCCACTCTTCGCCATATAATCCAAGTAAGACGTGTGTACAACCAATGAGCAGCAGGAACCAACAGAATCCCCACTCTTCGCCATATAATCCAAGTAAGAAGTGTGTACAACCAATGAGCAGCAGGAACCAACAGAATCCCCACTCCTCGCCATATAATCCAAGTAAGAAGTGTGTACAACCAATGAGCAGCAGGAACCAACAGAATCCCCACTCTTCGCCATATAATCCAAGTAAGAAGTGTGTACAACCAATGAGCAGCAGGAACCAACAGAATCCCCACTCCTCGCCATATAATCCAAGTAAGAAGTGTGTACAACCAATGAGCAGCAGGAACCAACAGAACCCCCACTCTTCGCCATATAATCCAAGTAAGAAGTGTGTACAACCAATGAGCAGCAGGAACCAACAGAATCCCCACTCTTCGCCATATAATCCAAGTAAGAAGTGTGTACAACCAATGAGCAGCAGGAACCAACAGAATCCCCACTCTTCGCCATATAATCCAAGTAAGAAGTGTGTACAACCAATGAGCAGCAGGAACCAACAGAATACCCACTCTTCGCCATGTAATCCAAGTAAGAAGTGTGTACAACCAATGAGCAGCAGGAACCAACAGAATCCCCACTCTTCGCCATATAATCCAAGTAAGAAGTGTGTACAACCAATGAGCAGCAGGAACCAACAGAATCCCCACTCTTCGCCATATAATCCAAGTAAGAAGTGTGTACAACCAATGAGCAGCAGGAACCAACAGAATCCCCACTCTTCGCCATATAATCCAAGTAAGAAGTGTGTACAACCAATGAGCAGCCGGAACCAACATAACCCCCACTCTTCGCCATGTAATCCAAGTAAGAAGTGTGTACAACCAATGAGCAGTCGGAACTAACAGAACCCCCACTCTTCGCCATGTAATCCAAGTAAGAAGTGTGTACAACCAATGAGCAGCCGGAACTAACAGAACCCCCACTCTTCGCCATATAATCCAAGTAAGAAGTGTGTACAACCAATGAGCAGCAGGAACCAACAGAACCCACACTCTTCGCCATATAATCCAAGTAAGAAGTGTGTACAACCAATGAGCAGCCGGAACTAACAGAATCTCCACTCTTCGCCATGTAATCCAAGTAAGAAGTGTGTACAACCAATAAGCAGCAGGAACTAACAGAATCCCCACTCTTCACCATGTAATCCAAGTAAGAAGTGTGTACAACCAATGAGCAGCCGGAACTAACAGAATCCCCACTCTTCGCCATGTAATCCAAGTAAGAAGTGTGTACAACCAATAAGCAGCAGGAACTAACAGAATCCCCACTCTTCGCCATGTAATCCAAGTAAGAAGTGTGTACAACCAATGAGCAGCAGGAACTAACAGAACCCCCACTCTTCGCCATGTAATCCAAGTAAGAAGTGTGTACAACCAATGAGCAGCAGGAACTAACAGAACCCCCACTCTTCGCCATGTAATCCAAGTAAGAAGTGTGTACAACCAATGAGCAGCGGGAACTAACAGAACCCCCACTCTTCGCCATATAATGACGTCATGGCCGCCGCCCACCCTAAACAATGATAACATCATTAATTATGCTAGCGCTATTTTTAGTAAGAATTAACTGCGCTACGTTTTATCCTCGCTCCCTCGTCTCGAGCCGCGTGACCCCGGTGGCAAGTCAAGGACAAGACGACTAGGGGGCGACTACGAGATGCAGGAGACTCCGCATCAAGCACCCGTGAAAAAGACGGCGGAGTCCGGAGTCGAACCCACACCACCTGATCACGAAGCCGACCGCTTAACAACTTCGCCACGGAATCCCCTTACTGGAATAGACTAAGCACATATGGTTATGCCTGGAGTGCAGTGAAGTCTATTCTCAGAAGTAGAGCCAGGTCGTGCTCTGTTCAACAGACTGGGTATATCGTAGTGGTTTTTTTTAAAAATTTCTAACATCTCCGCTTCTTCAAGTCGACCCAGCTGTAAATGGGCACCTGCCGACGTCAAGAGGGAAATTTCGGAATCGAAGCTGGAGCCATTAGTTTGTGCTATGTCGGTGGTGGCACTATCAACACAGAAACGGATTAAGGACATATGGGGATGCAAAGGTGAGATGAAGAGTGTCATATGGGGATGCCCAGGTGAGATGAAGAGTGTCATATGGGCTATTTTCCGGATTTACAGGAGATCAGTAAATATGTATACAGAACTTATCACACAAATGGGCCAATATCAAGGACTGGAAACATGTTCGCTACGATTATTCATCTAATCCTCGATAACTTGCCTATAACAAGACCGTCAATTAATCTTCTTATTCGTTCGTTCTGAGAAGGACGTGTTGTTGCTGTTTTGTTGTAGTTTTGTTGCAGTTTTCAGCGAGGCTGCGACACCTGTCCCTTTCGGCCCTACACATCCGGTTTTAGTTGGGTTTTGTTTGGGTATCAAGTTTGCCTTCCCAATGCGATCCCTGTGCCCTTGTTACCAAGTTTGCCTTCCCACTGCGATCGCTGGTTCTCCTGTTACCAAGTTTGCCTTCCCACTGCGATCGCTCGTTCTCCTGTTACCAAGTTTGCCTTCCCACTGCGATCGCTCGTTCTCCTGTTACCAAGTTTGCCTTCCCACTGCGATCGCTCGTTCTCCTGTTACCAAGTTTGCCTTCCCACTGCGATCGCTCGTTCTCCTGTTACCAAGTTTGCCTTCCCACTGCGATCGCTCGTTCTCCTGTTACCAAGTTTGCCTTCCCACTGCGATCGCTCGTTCTCCTGTTACCAAGTTTGCCTTCCCACTGCGATCGCTCGTTCTCCTGTTACCAAGTTTGCCTTCCCACTGCGATCGCTCGTTCTCCTGTTTCCAAGTTTGCCTTCTCACTACCACCATTATCCTCTTAGCCAAACTACAGCGTGTTTCCAGGGCCGTATCCTTAAACATAGACAATTCCAGCTGACACGGAGCGAGGGATACAGGAGATGAAATGTTATCGAAGACTTCTAAATATCACATACAAAGACCGAGTTCAAAATGAGGAAATGCGAGAAAGAATTCAACCAGCAAAATGACCTTTTTAAGATCTCATGGCACCGTTAAAAATATGGCGACTTGCTTGGAACGGACACGTATCGAGATCAAACGGTCTTGCAAATACGTCCCTGCACAGACATGAGCAAGACAGACAACGAAGAGGTCGTCCCAAAAAGGGATGGATGGACAACATAAAATAATGGACCAATCTCCGATCAGTGGAGGCACAGGCAGCGGTCGCTGACAGAGAAAGTGGCGTGGGGTTGTGAGGATGTCTTCATGTGTGCCCCAACGACCTCACTGGTTACGGGATGACTTGACCTGACCTGAAATGCCAGTCCAACTTGTGTTTGGTATTATTGATGATATATTTCTTTGGCGGCGTTTACAACAGCGACGGCTCTCCTCATATCTTGAGGCATACTTAAGATGGCGAACATGGGTCCACGTGACTGTAGTTGATCGCGAGGCTCCTCAGTAAGGTCACACTATGAAGATAGCATTGTCGATCCCCATCTCGCTAGTCCCTGACAGGAAACAGCATGTTTCCAGGGAAGAACAACTTGGAAGTGAAGTGGGGGGTTAAGATCAGCATGATGGCCCTGATTAACATAAACGCAAAAGTGTGTTTCGCCTAACCCTGACATAGTCCGATTAGTATGTTTTACCTGATCCTGACTAACATAGGCTAAACAGTATGTTTCACCTGAGCCAGCAAAGCATGATCAGTACGTCTCACCTAACTCGAACTAGCATAGCATGATCAGTACGTCTCAGCTAACCCTAACATAGAACCATCAGTATGTTTCACCTGACCCTGAGTAACATAGTCTGATCAGCCTATTTCATCTGACAGCGACTAACATAATCTGATCAGCCTATTTCACCTGACCCTGCCTAACATAATCTCATCAGCATGTCTAACCTGACCCTGTCTAACATAATATGATCCGTACGTCTCACCTGACCCTGCCTAATATAATATGATCCGTACGTCTCACCTGACCCTGCCTAGTATAATATGATCCGTACGTCTCACCTGACCCTGCCTAATATAATATGATCCGTACGTCTCACCTGACCCTGCCTAATATAATATGATCCGTACGTCTCACCTGACCCTGCCTAACATAATATGATCCGTACGTCTCACCTGACCCTGTCTAACATAATATGATCCGTACGTCTCACCTGACCCTACCTAACATAATATAATCCGTACGTCTCAGCTGATACCATATTTTGAGGCTGCGTGGTCTTGGGGTGAAACTCACTCGGTTTAAACAAACCCAACGTTCCGGATTCGATTCCTGCTTGTGTCCAGTTTTGCAGAAACTGGGTTTTTTTCTCGGGCTAATGCTCTTCCACGTACGGAAAGTAATGGCAACCTACCGTACTGCACATTTGCCAAGAAACTTAAAACAAAAGTAAGAAAGTAAGATGTGTCGTTAACAAACGAGTTTCGTGTTCAAGAAAAAGACTTATTTGTAACTGATTCTCATTTTGACGTGCAAATTTATTGTTTCGTATCCGCGTTTCGTTATCTTTGAAAGAATGAAACAATTGAGGATAACGACGATATCGTGTTTGAAGGGAGACGTTAGTATTATATCGCTACATTCTTGTCAACTGCATTTTAATCTCGATTGTTTTTCAGCTAATAAGGAATCAATGCATTGTTTATTGCATTCATTGATTCTGAAATCAAAGCGAGTGGACTGGAGTAGGCATAGTAACTTATAAAACGAGGCCCCCATATGTTTAATCCCGTATGTCTATAAATTCAGATTATTTGAGCGATACACTTTTGTGAAAATCGTTAAAGAGCATAAAACTGTCAGTTTGGCTTGTAGAAGGGGTGTGCTTACTGGAGACATGTTTCGCTGCGTTGAGACTAGAATGATTTAGATTAAAGCGTTGGTGGTAGAGCTCATGCGGTCCCTTATTAGGGATGAAAGAATAAGCCCGCCGTATCATCATGCATGTCGTAAAAGAGAACTAAATAAAGTTGTGCATAGGTCTAGCAGCATAAATGCATAAAATACATTGTTACAAAACAGAACATTGCAGATGTAAAGTGATTGTGAGTAGTATTTCAAAACGAGACCATAAGTTTAGCGGTAGCTTTATAATACTCTGGTTTGGAAGAAGAAGAAGATGAAGTCAAAAAAAAGAAGAAGAAAAAGAGGAAGAAGAAGAAGAAAAAGAAGAAGAAGAAAAAGAACAAAAAGTAGAACAAGAATAACAAGCAAAATAAGAAGAAGAAGAAGATGTAGAAAAAAGCATCTAAAACAAGTAAAAGAAAGGAAGTCAAGAAAGAAGAATAACGAGAAGAAAAAGAAGAAGAAGAGAAAGAAGAAGAATATGAAAGGGAGGTGGTGAGTTGAAGAAGATGGGGGAGGAGGAGAAGGGGGAAGAAGAACGTAGAAAACAAAATTAGCTGCAAAATGTAAAGGAAAGAACGACAAGAAAGAAGAAAAAGGAGAACAAGAAGAAGAAAAAGAAGAAGAGGAAAAAGAAGAAGAAGAAGAAGAAAGAGAGCATCAACAACATGTAAAAGAAAGCCAGGCAAGAATGAATAAGAATAAGAAGATGACAAAAATAGGGCATCGACAACATGCAAAAGAAGTCAAAGAAAGACGACGAAGTGATACAGAAGGAGGACTAACATGAGCATGTAATCGCTGCTGATGAAATGTATAGATGGTACGAAAGTTTGAAGACAATTGTCTACTAAAAGATAGGGCAGGCAAACATGCACCGCACAGTCTCACAAGTAACATGCATGTTAAACGTATACTTACTTGAAGCTCTGCTGCACTAAAGACATAAGCGCTACGGTAGCACTACTTTTCCTTGGAAGACTGGAATCCATTGACTTGGAGCGCACCTGCTTCTTCCCATGGTTCTCTTTTAGCACTTTCTTCAGAGGACTTTCCTCTGGCGATCTAATGGTACATGTCGCATCTAATGACGTGGATCTCTGCTTTATCACTGGAACAGCCAGAGTCACCACGTCCGTATAGGATATTTGGTCACAGTTCGGGGAACTGGGATCATCGATGATAGATCTGCATGGAGTCACAATAAGGTTCAAATCATCCATACTTTCGTTGTTGATGCAAATTCGATGCGTTGGTTTTTCTACGACGAGGACAACAGGCTGGTCGTCCATAGCTTCATCTCTGATGAGCTCATCAAGGAAGCGGACATTGAGGTTCTGTGTGTCAGCGCCCTCAGAATCACTCAGACTGAGGCCGTACTCATCATTATCTAATGTACCCACGCTACTTGAACAACCAGATACTGATTCCTGCGACGCTTGATCGTCGTATTTTTCTAGGAAAACACTCGGTTCAGATGATAACAAATCATGCTGTTCCTTATCCAGTGTTTCCATATACAAACAGTGAAGACAAATTTTTGGAATCTCCCACGACGCTCTTCGCATGTGTCTCCTAGGCACAGTCAGGCTATACCCACCTCCATATTCTTTGTCAGAAGAATTGTCGTCGGATGAATTGAGACCATACCACTGGGTGGAATTATCAAACGAGTTGGACCTTCTGTTTCCGTGTAAGGACAACGATCCAAATCCTCCTGGGACGTCATTACTTCCTGGCGAATTGGGTACTTGAAGGAGATCAGGGGAAGCATCGGCATCAAGACAATGTAGTGTACTTGAATCGAAACTAGATGATCTAACGCGGTTATCTGGAGCAGGGATGGCTAATGTTTCTTTTGTAGGTTCTGCAGAGTCGATAGACGTAGATCGCTTCTGTCGGGTTAAGCATAGTCTGGGAATCTCAAAGGAAGACGGAGACTGTGATCGGTTTCGGCTGCTAGAATGATGTTGCGATCTCCTGAAAAGGTTCATCTTTACTGCGCCTGATAATGGCATCAGCATGTGGACCATTTGTACTCCTTTGTTGTAGAGAAGAGATTGTCTTTCGCAGTTTCAAGTTCTGGTGATGACTCAGTGTATTCCCTATCTGCGGCAGTATCGTTCCCGATTGAACAAATAATTAGCACAACACAACTTAAACTTCTATCTTTTACAGGGCAATAGATGGCCAGCTGCCACATCTTACGCTTCCTTTACGAGTTGGGTTCATCAAATACGTGTCAGCTTCGCATAGTAACCGCATATGATGGAGCAAACGGTCGTCAAATAAGGTCTAGGCAAGTCAATTATCTCTTGAAGTTGTTGTATGTGTCGCTGTGTATGAGAAATCCAAATGCACGAAAATGAATATGAAAGATACGCCTAGTCACACACAAATGGAATTTGTCCTTCCACTTGCACCTATATAGTTCATTTCTTAGAATATTCTGTAATACGTTACCAGGTTTATTAACTGACTTTCATTCTCTCTCTCATCTCTCGTTATCTGTCTCTCTCTCTCTATATATATATATATTCTCAGTGGTATCGAGGTTGGGTGCCGGAAGTCGTGGGTTGAATCACGGTGGAGACCGGGATTTTTTCACGTGGATCTTCCGGTAAAAAAGTTCTATGTCGAGCACGTCAAATATTCCTTGACAGAAATCGGAAAAGTAAGCTTAACGGTGTCTGCTTTGGCAAAATTCAAAATTATGTTACACATCTACTCAATCTAGTAAGGAATCATCACGGGTTCTACGAGGTTCGTGTATTGTGCTGAGATTCTCCAAAAATATTGAGACGAAATGGGCACTTATGAGTTACACCATGTGCAATGACGTTGATCCTTCGACTAAAATAAACTAAAACGTGTAAAACCAGTTCTCACAAAAAACACAATTTAATCATCGAGTATCATACAGAGAAATCAAGAACATTATCAGAAATCAGTATGTACACCACTGGAGAGAAGACAGAAGCATAAATAGTACTCCAGACCCAATTCACCAACTACAAAGAAATCAACAAACTACCCTATTTCGCCTGAGAACTAGACACTGCAGACTACTAGAACATCTTTACCGACTGAAGATCTCACACACTGATGAGTGCCCATGTGGAACAGGATGCCAGAACCCTGAGCATATTCTACAGGAATGCCCAATCTATAGGGAAACCAGATGCCAGACCTGGCCAGAGGGTGCGGAGCTGAGACAAAAGCTGTGTGGCAGCCGCTCTGACCTGGTGAAGACTACAGACTTCATCATGGCGGCTGGCCTGCAGATATATCATGAACAGAAGATCCTGAACGCAAAGAAGAAGAATATTCCACACAATAAATGGCTCTACATGATTAGAAGCAAAACAATAAACAGAAAAACCCAAACAATAAATGGATAAACATGATTAGACTTCACACAATACATGTATAAACATGATTAGACTTCACACAATAAATGGGTAAACATGATTATACTTCACACAATAAATGGGTAAACATGATTTTACTTCACACAATACATGTATAAACATGATTAGACTTCCCACAATAAATGGGTAAACATGATTAGACTTCACACAATAAATGAGTAAACATAATTAGACTTCACACAATAAATGGGTAAACATGATTATACTTCACACAATAAATGGGTAAACATGATTATACTTAACACAATAAATGGGTAAACATGATTAGACTTCACACAATAAATGGGTAAACATGATTAGACTTCACACAATAAATGGGTAAACATGATTTGACTTCACACAATAAATGGGTTAATGTGATTAGAGGCAAAACATTGATGGGTAAACGTCATTAGACTTCACACAATAAATGGTTAAACTTGTATTGACTACACACAATAAACGGATAAACTTGTATTAAGTCCACAGAATAAACGCATAAACTGGAATAGATTGCACAATTTAGCGGATATACTTGTACAAACTACACCAAATAAATGGGTTAACGTGATTAGACTCCACGCAATTAATGGTTAAACGTGATTAAACTCCACACAATTAATGGTTAAACGTGATTAAACTCAACACAACAAATGGTTAAACGTGATTAGACTTCACGCAATAAATGGTTAAACGTGATTAGACTCCACGCAATTAATGGTTAAACGTGATTAACCTCCACACAATTAATGGTTAAACGTGATTAAACTCCACACAATAAATGGTTAAACGTGATTAGAACCCACGCAATTAATGGTTACAATGGAATATGTAGAAAACCTTGAAAAGACCACCAAATAAATGTAAGCTGTATGCAAGACAACAACAAAAGAACTCTCCAAGTGCATACAATAGACACTACCGATCAGATCCGCTTATATGCCACTCCTTGCTACCGATACATTCGATTCCAAATTCTTGTGTATTGCTAATTCTTCGATTACAGTGGCAATGCCCAGAATGCGGTCATCGATTGATTTCGTAATGCTACCTCATACATATGTAATTGGTAAAATGCTAATAAGGCGGTCCCAGCATGTAGTCGTAAACCTCTTGCACAAAAAACATAAATAGTTGGTCGTCCATCATACGTGATGAATATCACTCTCTTTGGTCAGCAGTGTGGACAGCTCTTTGTCTGACTGTGTCTGCTGAAATGGGTGACTTGCTCTGTGATTTGGTTGAAAGTGAGGAAGCAAACTGTGCCTTTTGTAACCTCACTTTCTGGTCCTGAGCGAACTTTGGCCAGTGGCAAGATGTTATCAAGATAACTGGAGATAGCACAGGAACCAGATTTTGCTTCAGGGTTTACTCCCGAAGCCTTTCCCGCAAACAGGTATCACGCAAACAGGTATCCCGCAAAACAGCGAAGGGGATTGCATCTATCGATGTGGTTCGTTTCTTTTTCATTACCGCATAAGTGGTCGTACTTTCCCGGACCGTGTTCTAGTCAATTATAGTCGTCTCTAAATTTTAGACACCAAAACCGACGATGTCTGCAGTAAGGACCTAAGGCGTCAATCTCGTGAAGTTCAGAAGTGTGAACCAGACCGTAACAATACAATACAGGTCTAAGCGTAGTGATGATTAGCATAGCGGATGTCCAGGCCATGATGATCGTAAGAAAAAAAACACGAAAAAACGAACAAACTAACCAGTCCAGATGGAAAACAACGACAAGTAAAAGTCGTCGACTAGTTGAATGTCAGACAAATCCGTGGGCTGTCTGCATCCACAATGAACTAAAACACCAGAGCAATGTAGACCCGCAGCTGATAAGCCGCCCTCTTTGCCCCTATAGAGACTGATATTGCTCATTAGTGTCCTGGCCTAGACATTTTCAATATGTATGTCACGAAGTGACTCTTGAAATAGTTGTTAATTCTCTTGGAAGCTTTCCACTAAATTGATAGATGGAGGGGAGCCAGTGGATATCATGTATCTAGATTTTATAAAGTCCTTTGATAAAGTACCTCATCAAATATTATTAAGGGATCAAGATGCTGAGCAGCGCATGAGATGCAGTGGTCAGCAACTCATAGCTGACTGCTAGCGTCAGGGCCAGCAAATCATAGCTGCCAAGACCCTTCTACACCTCCACGCGGTGATCCTGTATAACAGGCTGCAGCAGGGCAGACTGGCTAAGGAGAAGGGATCGAAGAGGGAATGCTAACCCGGTACTCAAAATATGCTTGCTGAAGTCGGATTTGTTGGACCAAAAGGTGCAAATATCGCAGTCAAGCTGGAAACTACGACACAGCCTATTCCGTTCTCTGGACTACATTCTGCTACTTAGAGCCCTTTCAGTGTTTGGTAGCGGGAGATTGAAAATTAACGAAGCCAAGCCAAGCCAAGCCAAGCCAAATATTGTTAAGGAAGTTAAAGCCACATGGAAAGGTGGCGCCCTGCCACATGCATTAGAAATTGGCTAATGGGAAGAAGGCAGAGTGGGCAGAATACAAGGAGTACTCCTGAGTGGTGTTAGCTCAAAAGTGGAGTGCCACAGGGCAGGGTGTCGGGTCCAAATTTGGTCCTGAAATTTATATAAACGATTTGTACATTGATTTCGGATCAGTGATAGCAAAATTGGCGGATAACACACGCGGGTGTATCGTTGGTCGTATATGGTTGTTCGTGTATGGTTGTTCATATGTAGTTGTTCATCCATGGTTGTTCATGTATGGTTGTTCATATGTAGTTGTTCATCCATGGTTGTTTATGTATAGCTACTCATGTACGGATGTTCATGTTGGTTTTTCATGAATGGATGTTCAAGTAGGCGTGTTCATCCTCTGTCAAAGCCCTGAGCTAAACGGGTTTTTGAGGCTGTTGTACTTGTATTATATATTACAAGCTTGTACTGAACTTGATACGGCCGTTGACCGTTCCCATGGGCCGCTATCCCTCAAATTTTAGCAACCTTGAGAGCTGCTAATATGCACACAACCTCTACTATTGCAATATGTTAAATCTATCAAGCAATGACCGTGAACATTTTACCAATATATGTGTGTGGGTGTGTGTGTTTGTGCGTGCGTGCGTGCTTGTGTGTATATGCATGTGTGTATATGTATGTATATATATATATATATATATGCATGTGTGTATATGTATGTATATATTTATATGCATGTGTGTATATGTATGTATATATATATATCACGAAGAGGCGGACGGGTTGAGAGTGTAGACGAGATGCTCGGATGGACGTGTGAACGGGCAGGTGGTTTAAGGGAGAAGGGATGACCGTTTTGGAGAGAGAGAAGCCTCACCGGTTGAGGAATGAAGGAGAAGGACATGACTATGCGCCGTTTGAAGGGAGAAGAGAAAGACGACATTCGAAGTACGGTCGGCACTACGCGGTGTACCGAATACATTTCCAGGCAGAAAATAAGTTGGTTGGGTTATCTCACGAGAATACACCCTCATCAATTTCCACTAATGGCTTACAACGCTGGTAGATCTGGCTACATGGTAAGAGGGCGGTATCGAGGCGGGTGAATAGATGACATTAGAGTTATTGTGCAGCGACACTGGCTCACATTGACCGACGCAACGCACTTGGCGCAGGATAAAGGACTTAAGCTTCCCACGGCGCTGAACGGCACAAGTGGAAAGAAAACTAATTAGTCTACACACACACACAAAAAACACAAACAAAACATGTCTCAGTATAAACTGATTCGTTTTTTTGTTGGTGGAAATATGTATTTATTTTAAATATTTCTTTTATTAAATCAGTCTATCGGCGATTCTCTAGAGATTTTTGGCCGAACTCGGTTTCCGATGAAAACGCATTGAAAAACAATCTTGCTCTTGGAAGAGGTCTCGTGTTGGGAGATAAATTGCAATAGTGGCTTTACGTTTGGAATGAACAATGACGAATTCGGTGGCTGGCGTGTAGAGGCAAGCCCGCAGGGAGTTTATCAATAAGATATGCAAAGTTACGTGACTCAAAGGTGCCATTAAAAAAGCCCAGTTCGCGTGGTGACTGGTGCCCGTTTCAATTGACCTATTTTCAATTAAAATATACACAGAAGCCGTACGATTACGTTACCTATTAATTGTGGGTAATGTGACAGGTGTCGCAAGCGATTTCTTCACGTGACTCACGCGAGTAAAGCGCGTGCCGGGAATGGAGGAAGGTGGTAATGCTGAAAGGTGATGGAAAGAAGAATACAGTGAACAGAAAGAGTGTGTTATATTAGTTATTTTAGTAGAGATATTGATGGTCAATGGAAATAGCTGAAGGTGGTCAGACATAGAGGAGTGATAGATAGATTTATCGTGGCATGTAGAGATAGATAGAGGGAGGGAATGATAAAGAGAAAGAGAGACAGATATAGGCCCAGAAGAGTAAGGCGGAAGGCGACATGTCTGAGAGGGTGGACGTTAAAAGAAAGATTAAAAAGTCAGAGAGATACAGGGATAGACCTAGAGAGGGAGAGGAGATGCAACTCAGATAGAGACATAGGTCAGATATATATATGCATATAGGTTCAGAGTGATATAGACAGATCAATATGTGAAGTCGGGTCAGAGGGAATTAAATTGAAGAGATGCACGCCAAGAAAAGACAGATCGGAGAATGAGGTAGGTTCTGTAGAGAGAAAGAGAGAGAGAGAGAGAGAGAGAGAGAGAGAGAGAAGATATCAGAGAAAGAGAGGTCAGAGAGAGACAGAGGTCAGAGAGAGAGAGAAAGTGAGAGGTCAGATAGAGCTGTGTTGCAAGGCAGATAAGAGAATGTGGCAGATCAGAGCGTGAGAAGAGAGAAAGCGGCAGGATCGAGAATGAGGACATGTCAGTGAGTGACACTTCAATGCGAAAAAAGCAAGACACAGAGAGAGTGAGAGAGAGACAGAAAGAGAGAGAGAGGGACGAACAGACAAAAGGAGACAAGTGGCAGATGCATGGGGAAAAGTTACAATAAGTGTGACATATATTGGCGAAAAGGGGAAGTGAGACATATGGAAATTTAAAGAATATATTAGACATATATCACTTATGTATATAGTGATTGTGCATTGACAGGGGCTCACATTGACCGACGAAACGCACTTGGCGCAGGATAAAGACTTAACCTGCCAATAACGTCGGATGACTAAAGTGGAAAGAAAATGATCCAACTAACTATACTTATACGCCTACACTCATTAATTGATTTGCTTGCCAGTATGTTGATTATTTCGTCGTGCGGTGTAATGTCTCGTCGACTATTCTCTACAATTTACGTCATATCGAACTGACAAAGTTTTGCACACAATGGTTATTCTAGCCAACTATGTATCATGTCCGTGTATATTGTAGCTGAATTTAGCGTTGTGGTTAAGGTACTGGCTTCCGAGCCAGGCGATTTCGAGTTTGGTCCCAAGATGGTGCAGGATTTCTCTGATCGTAAAACGGTTTCTGGGTCGACCCAGTCTCAATAGTTGAGTACCAGAATAATGTGGGAAAGTAAAGGCTGCCATTGTGATGCTGACGACCTCACCCGCAGTGTGCCTTTAAGAAAGAATAATTATGGACCTATGACATATATACATGTCACATTGAATACAATCTTTACTTCATATATATATATATATATATATATATATATATATATATATATATATAAATATTTATGTGTGTCTTTTTTGAATAGTCAAAATGTGTAGGTTACTGTTTTGTGCACACTGAAAATGGCGTTACGTGGCGGGTTGCAGTAGCTCTCCTCAAACCATAGGCATGTTGGAGGTGGGCCGGGGTCCATTTGGCGGTTGTGCTATGATTGGCTTCATCTACGTGTCGCTCACTACTACAGGAATCACATATATCCCTCACCATGTTAGCAAGGCTACCTTGAAATGAAAACAGCCTGTTTCCATGTAAGCCGAGGTAAGGTCTTGGCTAGTACATTTTGCCTGATCCTGACTAACATGTCAGATCAGTATATATTGTCTTACAAGACTTAAGTCGTTCTCCCCTATATTTATATAACACTGTTTAAGACCATTTATTCTTTCCTTGTTCGTCCTCCTTAAAACAAGATTATCAGTCTAGTCAATGAGGTGGAGATTGACACTGGAATCCCCATAATGGTGAGCTCAGGGCGGGGCCTCATTACAGCCAGAGGGATCCCGTTGTATTTTCTGAAAAACGAATCGGCAAGAGCCGCAATAACATACTACAAAAGAAACGCCGCTTGGAGTTTCTGTTTCTGAGAATCGACGTCACTGCACTCCGGGCATACCCATAGGTGCTCAGTCTCTCACATCAAATGGCGTTAGGTATTGATGATGATAGTCCCTGTAGCTCGCTATGTGTACACTCTCCTGCCCCGTCCTCTTGTGCACGTCACTCAGCTCGAACCTCGTTTAATGTCGAAACGCTGCAGTCTGTGGATTGCTGCTTTATCTATTGCGGTGCCCTCATCCCGCAGGCGGTCATTGATTGATTTAAAAATGTCACTTCGTTCCATCACTAATGTGCCCATGAATGAGCAGGACAGTAGATCCAGGTCAACGGCTGGAGGTTTGAGGCCTCAACAGCTGCTTTCCACTTGTACCTAAGCCATCCCTTATGTACTTTCTTTAGTACCACTAGCGCGTCTGTCACGATGACTCCCTTTGTTATAGAAGTATAAGATATCAATTTCAGTGCTGAGGTCACTGCTTCTGTATCCATTCTCATACTGGAGGATGTTGACATGTATGCCCTACTGCGCTCAGCAACGACCTCTCCTCTCACTCTAGCCGAGAAACCCCAGCCTGATGTCCCACTGCACACGACTGATCCGTCCGTGTATATGACAGCGTCACTCTCCTGCGTGTTCTCATCAGCTGATTCACCTCGTGATCTTCTTCCCGTTGCTCCGTTCTCTGCATTCCTTGCCTAAGGTTATGATGTCTCTCTGTTACTCTATCATTATATCGCCAGTGTGGACCCTTTCTTCCCCTTTGGCTATCGTATCAGCTGGAGTGACGTGTCCGGCTGGAGTCAAATCAACTAAACACGATTCATCTTCGACAGGTTTACTCAATCATTTGAAATACATTTGCATGCAGCGCAAGGCACGCAACTTTTCGTTGGTGTTTTTGCATTGCTGTGTGTCTTGCTTTGTTGAAACTCTTATTGAATACATGCACGATATGAAGCGCAACTCCTGAGGACTTTTCTTGGACCAGCTCAGATTAGTTTAGTTTATTCGAAGAATCACGGTCGTTGCACGCGGTTTAACCCATATGTGCTCTGTTGTTTTTCCCATATGTTTATGATAATCTCAGCCCAATGCACGAACTCTGTAGCAACGGCGAGGATGCCATAATATAATGAGTAGATTTGTAACATAGTTTTGAATTCAGCCCGGAGAGCAACCGTTAAGCCTTCCCTTTTTTTATTTCTACCTGCCGATGGATTTTTAACGTGCGCGACACTGTACACGGGCGTCCGATCTCTAATACCCAGAGATCCGAGGAAATACCAGAAAGTCTTCGTGAAATGAAACTTGATCCAGGGACCACTCCAGTGACCGACGTCTTACCTTGAGACCACTCAGTCTTAGACCAGTGTTCATCTGAAGTTCGGTAGAGATAGATTCATCTAATTTATGTTGTTCTTGTTGCTGTTCTTGAAGGCCCAAGAACAGTTCATTTACTATGTTGTGCTCCCTGAAAAAGGCGTTAAGTGGCGGATTGAAGTTGCTTTCCTCACATCTCAAGTGAGCTGATGAAGGAGGCCGGGGTCCTCCATGATGTTGTGCTACCTACGCTTAGTTTCATCTGCGTGATACTCATTTCTATCAGGATCACGTCGATCCACATCTCGTTAATTAGACTGTCGAAAACAACCTATTTACAGGGAAGATGGATAAGAAGTGTGGTCTTGGTCAGCATATTACACCTGACCCTGGTCTCAATCGATACATACACAACATATATATACACAACCTGCAAATCACAGATTAGATGGACTGGTCACGCTGTCCGCATGTCAGATGAGCGACGGCCAATGAAAATAGTCTGTAGCGAGCTTTAGTCAGGCAAGCCATATAAATCGTTAGAAAGACTGAAAGCCTAATAGAAGAACTGTGGCATTGACCGTAAAGATAGAGAGAACATTAATGTGGGTCGCTCTGCCTGGCTTATCAAAATCTCTGCTGGTGCGCTGCATATTGAGCAGACAAGAATCAAGGAAGCTTCACGGAAACGAGCGACATGAAAAGCAAGATACGAGTTGCCTGCGTCTGACGGTCAGTGTTTCTCTGTCCGCAATATAACAGACGCATTCGAGCTCGGATTGGTAGGGCCACTACAGGATTGACCCTGTGGTTGGTTCTCTTAGGAAACGAAAATATATACACTTGGAATTGTTTTTGTTTTTTTAATATTTATTATTGAGACAACAAATTTTTAAATTTTGTTACATGAAATTATCACAAATAAAATCACTCGTTGACAAAGCAAGCAACATCTTAACGACAAATGAATTAAATCAATAGTTTCGGAAGTTTCAGACGGTTTTGAATAGTATCATCCGATGTTCGCATAAGGTAGTTAGTAAATAAATTAAATCGCGGCTAAATCTGTCTACGTGTTTCATACAAATGTATTCATGATTTATGTTCACACTAAATTCACTAGTTTTGCAATTCCGATTATATGAAACTATAAACGGGAGGACCCTTTATGAGTATTCAGTTCAGTTGGAGCTGTTATAGTGTATCGAATTATAAAATGTTCTTTTATCTTTTCAGAGTTCATATAATATCTTATTAAAAGTTTCACTTTTCCTCAATAGCAAGTCTAGAAAGCCTTTTTGGTTGTATGTATAGTGTTCATGCAGCAATTTATTTCGACATTTCCCAAACAAATATCTATATTTAACATTATTTGGTCCGTATCTTTATCTGTTCGGGGAATTCTGTGTAACATTGTAGCTCTGTACATGTATACTGGTACTTATGTATGATTGTTGATTATTTGTTGAATCTTATTAGGTTCAATAGACTTTCAAATACTAAACTACAGGGCACAGTACAGGGCAAGTGAAGGCTAGGATGTCGGAGAAAACGTTGGGAAGGTAACATCCATGAATGGGCTAACCTAAGACCAGAGGAGGCACAAATAGCAACAGCATAGAGGGCTGGTGCATTATTGTGGAG
>JAVGWX010000011.1:38860969-38955969 GCA_036924085.1 Ariolimax columbianus | reverse complement strand
GCATTCACGTCAGAATGGTTACTCGCATTAACGTCAGAATGGTTACACGCATTCACGTCAGAATGGTTACACGCATTAACGTCAGAATGGTTACACGCATTTAGGTCAGAATGGTTACACGCATTTAGGTCAGAATGGCTACACGCATTCACGTCAGAATGGTTACACGCATTTAGGTCAGAATGGTTACACCATTCACGCCAGTATGGTTACCCGCATTCACGTCCGACTGATTACACGCATTCACGTCAGAATGGTTACACGCATTCACATCAGATTGTATACACCCATTCACGTCATAATGTTTACACTCATTCACGGCATAATTATTACACGCATTCACGTCCGAATAATTACACGCATTCACGTCAGAATTATTACATGCATTCACGTTAGAATTATTACACGCATTCATGTTAAAATGATTACACGCAACACGTCCGAACAGTTAGTCCCATGAATGTCTGATTGATTGCATGCAATCATGTTAGAATTATTACATGTATACACGTCAAAGTATTGCACACACCCAAAACAGAACGACTCAACGCATTCACGCCATATGAACACACATTCCTTTCATAATTAAGTTACGCATTTACGTCTGTATGAATTAACGCATTCCTGTCAGAATGAATACGCATTTACGTCAATATGACTACTCGCTTTCACACCAGAATGAATACGCATTTACGTCAGAATGAATACGCATTCACGCCAGAATGATTACACGCATCCACGCCAGTATGAAGACGCATTCACGTAACAACGATTAAACGTGATTACGTCACTGTTTACACGCATTTACGTCATACTAATTACTATGACTCCCCTGTTGCTATTGCCTAGAAAGCCATGCCAACACATTACAATACATCTATTCCGTGCTGACTGTCAAAGAGCTAGTATTCATTCTATTCGAATGTATCATGTTGTTAATGTGATTATATTATGCGCACCTGAAGCCAACTAGCGTGAGTTGCCAAGAACTGAATGTCGTATGTGCTTGTACCACTACTGAGAGCAACTGGTTGAGCGGTATTGATACGGGTCTTCTGTGCGCAACGAGTCGACATGTGTGACGTACGAGGGGTGTTCATATCAAACCGGGACTTTTTGTTCTAGTTCTGTCTGAGTTGGTTATACCGTGCTGGAACTATTATCATTAGTTAGAGGCACGTGTATCCTATTGCTGCTAGGTGGCCCACTTGCCCCCGGCCAGTCACGTGACATATAAATAACAATGGCAGACAACATTGTTAGTGCTTGCATGGAACAGCGTATTGTGATGGAGTTTCTTGTGAAAGAAGGCGGGAAACCTGTGGAAGTTTACAGAAGCCTGCAATCACAATACGGCGATGAGACACTCAGCCGCAATAAGACATTTGAATGGTGTAAACGTTTTTAGAGAAGGCCGTATATCCGTGACTGATAATCCCGTCCTGCCCCTGCAAGATAACGCCCGACCTCATAGGGCCCCACGCACTATTCTGCCATATGCAGCAACTCGGCTGAGAGGCATTGCCGTATCCACCTTACAGCATTGACCACGTTCCAACCGATTTCCACCTATTTGAACCCCTAAAAGAATTCACGGAAGGTCAGCATTTCAGCACTGGTGACGAAGTAATACAGGATGTCCTGGATTCCTACAGACATACTGACAAATCTTTCTACACTGACGCTTTTCAAGGATTACTTCCCTGGGATTCTTATTCGTCCATCACGCGTGATGAGGACCTTTCCATTTTCATTTTAGCCAGTCCTTCTAGTCGAGTATTCTGTACTTCCGGGTTGTGGATGGGTGCGGGATCTGCATACTCGCAGGCAGGGAGGGCATGGAAAGTTCGCTTCGCGAGACTGTTATTTCACGGGATTTTCTGGCCTTTCTCCATTGTTCTGCTGCAGTCTTTTTAGTCTCCTTTGCGGACTGTACGCCAGGCTATTCGGTCTTTTGCAGCATCTTTCCATGTTTCGAGGTTTATGCTAAATGCTTTTAAAGACGTTTTTAGTGTGTCTTTAAAGCGCTTTTTTTTTGGCCTCCTTGGGAGCGTTCGCCATTCTGCATCTCGCATAGAAGATTATTGTTGGAAAATGATAGTGCATGCAAACCACGCGAACCACCATAAGATTACTGCATAAACACTGCAGGAGATTATACCAAAAATTTAATCGCATTTTTACTATTGAAGAAAAATAAAATGTCCCATTACCAAACAAAAAAGTCACAGTTTGATGTAGACGTCCCTTGTAGGTAAGACGTCGGTTTATTTTTCTTTCGGAGGTAAACTGAAAACCAAGTCTGAGTGACAACGCCCGTAGAAACCGGCTTGTATTATTGAGCGCTAAAACTTCATTGGTGGATCCCAGCGTCGGATCGCATCTTCGGGTCTCAGCGGCGTATCCCAGTAATTGAAATAAGCGGATATTATATGATGGCTAGAACCCTTTTATGTGATCAATGTAGAGGTTGGTCCTCAATTTTCAATGAGGTCGGAGAAAAGGAGTCAGAAAACTGTTTGTGTACTTAGCTCGTGATCTCCAACGACACAGAATTAACATTCGTCACACAAATATTCACAGTACTGATTACTCCACAATACCGATACTACTCACTACTCCACAATACCGATACTACTGATAACTCCACAATACCGATACTACTGATAACTCCACAATACCGATACTACTGATAACTCCACAATACCGATA
Organism: Ariolimax columbianus; assembly: GCA_036924085.1. Classification (NCBI taxonomy): domain Eukaryota; kingdom Metazoa; phylum Mollusca; class Gastropoda; order Stylommatophora; family Arionidae; genus Ariolimax; species Ariolimax columbianus. The sequence goes on along the minus strand of JAVGWX010000011.1, from coordinate 38,953,257 downwards.
CTACTGATAACTCCACAATACCGATACTACTGATAACTCCACAATACCGATACTACTGATAACTCCACAATAACGATACTACTGATAACTCCACAATACCGATACTACTGATAACTCCACAATACCGATACTACTGATAACTCCACAATACCGATACTACTGATAACTCCACAATACCGATACTACTGATAACTCCACAATACTGATACTACTGATAACTCCACAATACCGATACTACTGATAACTCCACAATACCGATACTACTGATAACTCCACAATACCGATACTACTGATTACTCCACAATACCGATACTACTCATTACTCCACAATACCGATACTACTGATTACTCCACAATACCGATACTACTCACTACTCCACAATTCCGACACTACTGATAACTCCACAATACCGATACTACTGATAACTCCACAATACCGAAACTACTGATAACTTCACAATACGACACTACTGATAACTCCACAATACGATACTACTGATAACTCCACAATACGACACTACTGATAACTTCACAATACGACACTACTGATAACTCCACAATACGACACTACTGATAACTCCACAATACGACACTACTGATAACTTCACAATACGACACTACTGATAACTTCACAATACGACACTACTGATAACTCCACAATACCGATACTACTCATTACTCCACAAAAACGTATACCACCCATTTTTCCATTACCGGTTAAACTGGGGAATGAACCCAGGACCACTCAGATGCGAAGCCAGCACGCTAACCACATAGATGGATGGATGGATGGATGGATAGATTAGATAGATTAGATTAGATTAGATTAGATTAGATTAGATTATTAGATTAGATTAAATTAGATTAGATTAGATTAGATTAGATTAGATTAGATTAGATTAGATTAGATTAGATTAGATTAGATTAGATTAGATTAGATTAGATTAGATTAGATTAGATTAGATTAGATTAGATTAGATTAGATTAGATTAGATTAGATTAGATTAGATTAGATTAGATTAGATTAGATTAGATTAGATTAGATAGATAGATAGATAGATAGATAGATAGATACACAAGAAATACTACCAATTTCTCCACAAATACCCAATAATTACCATTTCTCCTCAAAAACATAGCCATAAACGCTAAGAACTTTTGGATCGAGTTTCTCTATATTTGAATGTAGTCAAAATGACTTGAGGTAATTTATAACTGCAATGAAGGTCAAACAGTTATTTGTAATTACGCTTTTCGGTACGGCCTGATAGATGTGTATACTAAGACACGCTTCGTCTTTCTTTCTTTTAATATTTCATTTATCTTTTACATTTTTCTTCAGGGGGATTTGGCGGGGAGATTGGGGGGGAGGGGAGAAGTTTAATGGGTGCAATTTTCATAGATTAGCATCTCGCAATAATAGAGATTGTATACACAATTCCAGCTCTCTAGGTTATGGGTAGTTGGTTAAAATAGGAGAAATAGAAGTTCGCGCAAACGGACAACGCCTTATTAAGTTAAATTAAACTTGATGATGTTTTGTTTAGTTTAATTGAAGAATCAACGTTGACTTGCACACGGTTTAACCCATAAGTGCTCTATTCTTGTCCATATTTTTGAAGAATATCAGCACAATGCACGAACTCCGAAGCACTGGCGAGAATCCTTAACATAACGTGTAGATTTTTAACATAATGTTGAATTTTAACCGGGCAGCGGCCGTTAAGCCTATTGTTAGATTTCCAACTACCCGTGGATTTTTAACATGCTCGACACTGCAAATGGGCGTTCGATCTCTACTACCCAGAGATCTAGGGAAATATCAGAAAGTCCGCGTGAAAAAATCCCAATCTTCACCGTGATTTGAATCCGTGACATCCAGCACCCGGGGCCGATGACTTAACTTGAGACCACTGAGTTTGTAAAAATGGCTGTCTACTGGGGACGAAATTAATTTATTTTCGTGTATATTAACGTCGTGCAACCATGTTACGTGTGCTTAAGAGAGGTAGAGAGAGAGAGAGAGAGAGAGAGAGAGAGAGAGAGAGAGAGATGAATACACACACGCACATCCAAAACACAGACCACTTAAGCTACTACGCTCTAAACCCTGATATATAATAGCGCGTGACCTAATCGATGTATCGCACAAGCTACGTGCCAGTAAATTTACATATGCAAAAGTAGATGTATGTGAAAGATAGTATAAGTTGTAAACATAAATGTATGAACGTGTGTATGAGTAAGCATGCATCTTTGTGTACGAATGTAGGTATATGTCCATACACACATATACGAATATATATATATATATATATATATATATATATATATATATATATATATATATATATATATATATATCATCATCATCATTGGCTCTTTCAGTCTTGTCAGACGATGGTAATTGCGCTTTGAAAAAGGAGATGTAACTACAGTCCATGACCATAATGAATGTTACTCATGAGACCAATCCGAGCAGACATGTATCTTCCACAGTGTGTACAGGGCGGGTCATGCCATTTGAAGCATTGCATGGTGTGACGTGTCTTCTCAAACGCTAAGTCTTTAGCCAATCAGCAACCAGTATCGCCTTTGTCTGTATCCCATGCTTTATCCTGCACCTTCATGTAGCACGATCCATGGTGTCCTATTTCCACGATTCCATATCGATGCTTGCATCATTCATACCCCACTTGTACCGAAGTAGTGTTAGGCCAGACCGAAGCAGTGGTCGGCTCCGAGACCTTTCGCAACTGTAATTCCCCACAGACAAGATCTTTTGCTATTCTGCCATCAAACATTCTCCGAGTGTGCCCCAGCCATAGGAGATTTCGAAGACTAAGCACGGACAATAGTGTGACATTGCCTGTTCTCTTGGTGATCGTGTCTTGCATCTCAACCTCCAGAATTCTTCGTAAGCACCTCGCGTGATCGCTGTTTAGCCGTCTCTCATGGTACGTGTAGATAGACCATGTTTCACTGCCATATATATATATATATATATATAAAACCAATTTGGCTGACACATGATTTTGCCTTGGAAGGACGGTTACTTCGCTTACGGAAATTGATCAAAAATACCGCACTGCACATCTGTCACGAAGCCTATAACAGCAAAATTAGTTAGCAATTGACGATAAGTCAATGTCGTGCTATACCGTATAATGATGTTACACAAGAACACACACCCGCACAGGTGTCTACATGGTTAATGCAAATGTGCAACTGTTGTGAAACAGTGCCAGGTGTAGATTTGTCTAACTGATATTTGATATGGCATGTTACTCGATCCCATATTTCGAATGCGTACGCTGAGTATTTGATAGCACGTAGACATATGGAATAACAAACGCACACATGTGGCAAAGAACATAACAAACAAATACAAAACCCGCAAAGCAAATATACATACTGTGCATATTTTCATTACTAAAGTTATTATCTTTATCATCACTGAATTTTTTTCCGTTATTTCAGACGATAACATATGTTGTAGAAAGGAAAAAGGTGTGATTGCAATCCATTACGATATGATTGTGAATGATAAAACCCAAATCGAGCAGAGAAGCGTCTTCCCCAGTATGTGAGCAGAGAAGCGTCTTCCCCAGTATGTGAGTAGAGAAGCGTCTTGCCCAGTATGTGAGCAGAGAAGCGTCTTCCCCAGTATGTGAGCAGAGAAGCGTCTTCCCCAGTATGTGAGCAGAGAAGCGTCTTCCCCAGTATGTGAGCAGAGAAGCGTCTTCCCCAGTATGTGAGCAGAGAAGCGTCTTCCCCAGTATGTTAGCAGAAAAGCGTCTTCCCCAGTATGTGAGCAGAAAAGCGTCTTCCCCAGTATGTGAGCAGAGAAGCGTGCGTCTTCCCCAGTATGTGAGCAGAAAAGCGTCTTCTTCAGTATGTGAGCAGAGAAGCGTCTTCCCCAGTATGTGAGCAGAAAAGCGTCTTCCCCAGTATGTGAGCAGAGAAGCGTCTTCCCCAATATGTGAGCAGAGAAGAGTCTTCCCCAGTATGTGAGAAGAAAAGCGTCTTCTTGAGTATGTGAGCAGAAAAGCGTCTTCACCAGTATGTGAGCAGAGAAGCGCCTTCCCCAGTATGTGAGCAGAGAAGCGTCTTCCCCAGTATGCGTACAGAGAAGCGTCTTCCCCATCATGTGAGCAGAGAAGTGTTATTCCCAGTATGTGAGCAGAGAAGTGTTATTCCCAGTATGTGAGCAGAGGAGCGACTTCCCCAGTATGTATCCAGAGAAACGTCTCCAACAGTATGTAAGCAAAGAAACGTTTTAACAGTATGTTAACGGTATATGTACAATAATGTAACATTCTTCCCCAAAGATAGCGACATATGTACAATAGCATGTTCCACTAGATATACCAGTCTGCGTAGTACAATGTAGCATGTTCCACTAGAGATACAAGTCTGTGTACAACAATGTAGCATGTTTCAGTAGAGATACCAGTCTGCGTACAATAATGTAGCATGTCCCACTAAATATACCAGTTTGCATACAACAATGTAGCATGTTCCACTAGAGATACCAGTCTGCATACAACAATGTAGCATGTTCCACTAGAGATACCAGTCTGAGTACAACAATGTAGCATGTTCCACTAGAGATACCAGTCTGCGTACAACAATGCAACATGTTCCACTAAAGATATCAGTCTGCGTACAATAATGTAGCATGTGCCATTACATATATCAGTCTATGTACAGCATTATATCATGTTCCACTAGAAATAGTGAGCTATGTACAACAATGTAGCATGTTCCACTGTAGATATCAGTCTATGTACAACAATGTAGCATGTTCCACTAGAAATGTCAGTCTAGGTACAACAATGTAGCATGTGTTATAATAAATAGCGAGCTATGTACAGAAATGTATCACGTTCCAATATAGATTTCAGTCTATGCACAACAATGTAGTACGCTACATTTAGAGACATCGATGTATATTCAACAATGTAACATGCTTCTGTTGGATAATTAATAATTAAAAACAATTTACCACGTTTCCTTAAATATAGCAATTTATCTGCAACAATTTAACACGTCCCCTATACTTTTAACACTTTCCTGAACTATGCGCATTGATATACTCACGCCAACTTAATTGTGAATATGAAACGTTCATACTTCCGTATCTTCAAATTTCATATTTGCGATATTTCTAATAAACCTGTTCATACCATGTCTTTACACTCTTTCTAGTATCAGAAGATCTAACACAAACCGCATCCTTTGTAGTCCAAACCACATTGAGCACTGCGGTCACTCAGAGTAAATTACGTCAAACGTTGAATGCTGCAATATCTCGGCGTCAAACGGATCCCCCCAAAACTACGTGTCACCATGTGTTGTGTCCACCCACTCGTGGACCATTTCAGTCAATTAATCTGTTGCTAACCACCACCACCCCCGCTATTGTACGTATCACTCCCACAACGAAATCGATATCACAGTGTAGATCACAGCGTATCGATTGTTTGCGTGTCAATACGTGAAAACTCGCTATCTGTTGTCGATTTGGTGGATGTAGATATTACCGGTAACCGAGCTAACCCATGCAAGATGACACTCTCCAACCGAAGGCGTAATACGTGTCACACTGCGTGATAAGCTATCAATCAAATCCGATGTCCAGGCATAATTACCCACTAACTTGTATTTAAAACATGCCGACGTCAAACAATTCAGAAATTACATAAAGTAAGGTACAAGCAAGCAGGTACAGAATATGTGTCCGTCAGACGAACTGCACATATTTTAAAAAAAACCAGTTTGACAATTGTATGTTCTACCCCTTTCCGCGCACCTCCTTCGCATCACATTTCCATTGCACTCTTTACCCACCCTTGAACTCGTCACCCCCTTTCAACCCACGCCAAATCTGCCTGCCCACCTCTTCCTCCTCTAAACGGCCCGTCACCAACCAACCGATTCAAATGCCCCGTCCCCTTCCCCCATTCTCTATGATCCAGTCCGTCTCCCTTCTTGCCCTCTCGCATGCAACTCCAACTCGCCCATGCTTGTATCAGATTCACAAATGAGTATTAACGACTACTCATCGTGCGGTGTAGGGTATAACGCCGTGAAGCTCACCACGTAGACACACCCCCAACACTTGTATCAGGAGTCAAGCTTCCATCAATGTCGTCATGGATTCGGCGTTGCTTAGAAAATACAGGTGGGCAGGCCACGTGACGCGCATGCTTGGAAATGGGCACATGAAGTGACGTCATGGTGGTCATATACTTTTTCTCTCTCTCTCTCTCTCTCTCTCTTTCTCTCTCTCTTTCTTATCGAAGAAGCAACGTCATTGCACACGGTTTAACCCATAAGTACTCTGTTCTTCTCCACATTTTCTGTTTGAAAATCTCAGCCCAATGCACTAACTCCGTAGCAACGGTGAGGAACATGTAATAGATTGGGTACATTTTTAACATTCTTCGAATTTTGCCATGGCAGAGGCCGTTAAGCCTACTCTTTTCTATTTCCAACTGCCGATAGATTTTAATCGTGAGCGACACTGAAACGGGCGTCCGATCTCTACTACCCAGATTTACAGGGAAATACTAGAAAATCCACGTGAAAAAATTCCGGTCTCCACCGTGATTTGAACTAGCGACCTCCAGCACCCGAGGCGGACGTCTTACCCCGAGACCACTCAGTCCCCAAATACAGGTCATATACTAGTAATCGTTTAGAACGATGCCCAATCGGAGATGGACTGATGATCTGCGACACGGCATAGGTCTGCCATGATACTCCAAGGCAAAAGACAGATACATTTAGGCATTTGGCTACATGACGTATGACATATGACATGCATGATCGAGCACCATGGTTACAGTACTGAAGCTGTTAATAACGTTCGTCATTATCGCAAGCACATTCATGTATTGTAGAGATTCGCGACAAATGCCAAATTGACCAATATATTGACCATATTGCCACTATGCAATTGGATTGATTACCTGGCCGAATCTGCCCCCGGAAACGTTGGATATGCCGACTCACATTTGAGAAATTATTAGATTCATTGCATCCAGTCTTGATGGCTGCGATGACTTCCGCTCCTTATTAGCGAAGTTCTTCAAAGCGATGCACAAGAGTTCACGCAGAGATGCCTATTATGTAACAGTTCTAACCGGAGCATGAGCGTTTCGGGGTGGGATAATGTGGTCGGCGACTCTGAGAACAAAGGTACCTGAATGTGTGCCAAGGTCACTCACCGTCTCGATACTAATTCAACAAAACAAAACGTGGTTGGGGGAAAGAAGGTGTCTAGTCAGGTAGACGCTAGGTGTTGACCACTGGCGTTCCGATTTTGGTACTGTGGGATGAGTGACACGTGGGATCAAGACGCTGAGCTGCAGTGGTCAGCGACTCATAGCTGACTGCTAGCGTCAGGGCCAGCGAACCAAAGCTGCCAAGACCCTTCTACACCTCCACGCGTTGATCAGAGCAGACTGGCTAGGGAGAAGGGATCAAAGAGGGAATGCTAACCCGGTACTCAAAAAATGTTTGCTGAAGTCGGATGTGTTGGACCGAAAGGTGCAAAAATCGCAATCAAGCTGTAAACTACGACACAACGCATTCCGGTCTCTGGACTACATTCTGCTACTTTCAGTGTTTGGTAGTGGGAGATTAAGAATGAACGAAGCCAAGTCATGCCAAGTGACAGGTGTTCAGAGTAATCCGTTCCAATAACGACAGAACGAAGCCATCCCCCAGAGATTCCACTGGACAGCTCTGATACTGCGTGTGACTATATAATTCTAGACAAAGTTTAGCTTAAGCAGACTGACCATTGGACAGCTCTGATAGTGCTTGAGACAATATAATACTAGACAAAGTTTAGCTCAAGCAGACTGACTATTGGACAGCTCTGATACTGCTTGAGACTATATAATACTAGACAAACTTTAGCTCAAGCAGACTGGCCAGAGAGAGAGATAGAAGGTCGCTGAACTAGCATACGCCTTCGAGTCTTAGCCAGTCGCTCTATAAGGTGTGTGCTGGGCGCCCTGTGTCTAAGAGAGATCTAGATGTATGTGTGGTGTGTCTAGACACTGAGGGAACTAGGTATGTTCTGAGAGTTACGCAAGGGTACAGATCGACTAGGAAGGATCTAGATGTGTGTGTGTGGTGTGTGTAGACACTGAGGGAAAAATATATTTGCTCCAGAGCGTGGGTATACGCAGATCGATCGAGTGTGGTGTGATCATATGTGAGTATAAGTTTAATATATTGAATGTATTATGTCCAGATCATCCACCTGAAGGGATATGAGTGTCACAGAATACGAACGTGAGGACGAGTTTTTGAGAGTGTGTTAGGATGCAGATAAGGGGAGGGAAGTGTGCAGCTAGAACTGGGTTGGATTAGTTGGAAGCAGCATCAATAGCTTATGCTTATAAACTCCGATGTATCTATTTAGATAAGATTGTATTTCTTATATTGTTTGTAATTTCATTGCACTCACTTTAATAGTTGTTGTACGAGTATGATAAAAATAAATATGCCACCTTCTGCGCGCTATGATATTTGCTGTGTGTGGTCGTGAATGATGTGGATGAGTGTGGTAACATAATAGATAGTGGAAACCGGGACTCTGCTACAATTATTTTGATTGCTCTCGACCTCTGATATAACCATAGAAAAAATTATATCAGGTTGGAAGAAACATACATTCAAGAACAGAAGGTTTAAACCCGAAACAAACAACAAAGTAGTAAATCGTGTCATTTAACCTTGCCTGACAGATCCATCAGATGACAAAAACTTGAGAGCCGTAAATAGCAGATGCGTGGTGCATGTAAACAGCTTTCCAAGATCCTATGCAAGCTACTTTCTATGTGGCTGCAAGACGTAACGAAAGCTAATGATAACTAATCGTCAAAGGATAGTTCACTACAGGCACAGTTTTGTAACGGTGAATGACATAGGGCGTCGTCGATGGTTGGGGCAGTTTTATCGCATGGAAGATGAGCGACTGTCAATGGATATCCACTATGAACAACTGTACAATGGCGAGAGAAAAATCGGTCGTCTCACACTGCAATTCAAGGATGTATGCAAGATGGACATGAAGTCATGCGACGTCCCATCCGAAGGCTGGAAATAAATTTCTCAGAATGTTGTTTGGAGACAAGCTAGTTGGAGGGGACGTATGGCTGCCGACGCTCGTAGAGGTCTTCTGGCTGGGGAGGAAAGAGAAAGACTAAAGAGATGTAGGAACACTCCGGCAAGTCAGCCTTATCGGCAAGGTTGCACCATCTGTGCCAGGGACTGTCACTCGCGGGTTGGCATTTACACTCATAGCAGACAGTGTCAAGATACAGGAGACAGAGCTGGACAAATCTCACAGGTCGACACGCGCATGGTCTACAAAGACTGAGACGCCTATAATGATGATGATGATGATGATGATGATGATGATGATGATGATCTAACAATGTCTTATTATTGTGAAACCATACCTAGAAGAAGTGCATAGTGTTGTTTTCCTTCAATGGACTGTTTTTCGTGAAAGAAAACACAAGCAAAGAAGTGAATTGCGAGAGGGAAAAATACAATTTCCAGTCCACAATACAATTATCTCCCTCAGTACATCCGTGTGTCTGTATATCCATTATGCATGTATATCCGTTATGCATGTCTATTTTATAGTATCTTTCTCCCTCTCTCTCTCTCTCTCTCTCTCTCTCTCTCTCTCTCTCTCTCTCTGTATAACTGTGCGTGTAGTGTCTGTCAGTATTATCTAACTCTCCAACAACATACCAAAAGCTACGTTTTCGACCGACTCGGATAATTACTCTCCACTAAAGCAAAAGTGACGGCCGAGTAGCAGTAATGTCCAGCAGCCAATTATATTTAGGGACATACTCGGGAATGGTTTTCTTCACATGTATCCTAGTCGCGACAAAATGTCGTAAACTACCTTCATTTTGATCTATCAATCCCAGTTTGTTTATTTGGATGTTTTTTTTAAAATAATGAATATTCCCTTTCTTTTTTATGTCTGTATCGTAGCTGATGTATTGTTTCTACTGCTGTCTTTTGTACACGGGAGGTTATTCCACATTAGGCACGTTTGTGTATATCGTTAAATATATAATGCAAAATGTCAGACTTTTCTATCCTTGCATGGCTAGACTGTACATTGGTCGTCTGATACTACTCGCTCTCATAATGTCAATTAGCATATATATATATATATATATATATATTCAGAAACATGGACTATAAACAAACGGTTAGAAAACAAATTAAAGGCACTCGAAATGGGGTTATACATAAGAATGTGTCTCGTTTTGTGGAATGAGAGAAAAACAAATCTCGAAGTACTAACGACAGTAGACATGGGTAGATGACTTTTGACAGACATTCAAATTAGGCAAGAAAAATATGCTGATCATATACAAAGACACGATACCTTATTGAAAACAATACTGGAAGGGAAGGTTGAAGGTCGGCAGACAAGAGGCGGACAGTGCAATAAGTGAGGGAACAACATGAAAATAAGAACTAATGTCAGTCTGGCAGAGTGTGTCATCAAGACAGAAGATAGAGAACATTGGCGGTGCATTGCAGCGAATCTTCATTGTGGAGATGGCACATGAAATTAATTGTGTGATGTCCAACACAATTTCTAATATCCTGGTCTTTCACATATCAGAGATCAAACAAGATATTAGCTTCCATAAATATGTATCCGTAGAAGAGACGAATCAAAATGGTTTGATAAGATTAACGATGAAAAGTAATTCGAAATAATTATGCAAATAATAATGGAAATGACAGTGATGAGAAGAGGTTTGGTTGGTTCATCATCATCATCAGGTGCCCTGTCGGTTGGATATATCGAGAATGGACCTCCATCCCATTCGTTTCTATCACGTGTATTATTTAACAAACTGTTTTTGATTGTCGTCAGTGCCATTCTCTCAGGCTGTCCAACATCTTATGTCCAACATCCTCTGTCTCTCAGGCTGTCCAACATCTTATGTCCAACATCCTCTGTCTCTCAGGCTGTCCAACATCTTATGTATTTGCCTTCCTCTGTCTATCAGGCTGTCCAACATCTTATGTATTTGCCTTCCTTTGTCTATCAGGCTGTCCAACATCTTATGAATTTGCCTTCCTCTGTCTATCAGGCTGTCCAACATCTTATGTATTTGCCTTCCTCTGTCTATCAGGCTGTCCAACATCTTATGTATTTGCCTTCCTCTGTCTATCAGGCTGTCCAACCTCTTATGTATTTGCCTTCCTCTGTCTATCAGGCTGTCCAACATCTTATGTATTTGCCTTCCTCTGTCTATCAGGCTGTCCAACATCTTATGTATTTGCCTTCCTCTGTCTATCAGGCTGTCCAACATCTTATGTATTTGCCTTCCTCTGTCTATCAGGCTGTCCAACATCTTATGTATTTGCCTTCCTCTGTCTATCAGGCTGTCCAACATCTTATGAATTTGCCTTCCTCTGTCTATCAGGCTGTCCAACATCTTATGTATTTGCCTTCCTCTGTCTATCAGGCTGTCCAACCTCTCATATATTTGCCTTCCTCTGTCTATCAGGCTGTCCAACATCGTATGTATTTGCCTTCCTCTGTCTATCAGGCTGTCCAACATCTTATGTATTTGCCTTCCTCTGTCTCTCAGGCTGTCCAACATCTTATGTATTTGCCTTCCTCTGTCTATCAGGCTGTCCAACATCTTATGTATTTGCCTTCCTCTGTCTATCAGGCTGTCCAACATCTTATGAATTTGCCTTCCTCTGTCTATCAGGCTGTCCAACCTCTTATGTATTTGCCTTCCTCTGTCTATCAGGCTGTCCAACCTCTTATGTATTTGCCTTCCTCTGTCTATCAGGCTGTCCAACATCTTATGTATTTGCCTTCCTCTGTCTATCAGGCTGTCCAACATCTTATGTGTTTGCCTTCCTCTGTCTATCAGGCTGTCCAACATCTCATATATTTGCCTTCCTCTGTCTATCAGGCTGTCCAACATCTTATGTATTTGCCTTCCTCTGTCTATCAGGCTGTCCGATATCTTATGTATTTGCCTTCCTCTGTCTATCAGGCTGTCTAACATCTTATGTATTTGCCTTCCTCTGTCTATCAGGCTGTCCAACATCTTATGTATTTGCCTTCCTCTGTCTATCAGGCTGTCCAACATCTTATGTATTTGCCTTCCTCTGTCTATCAGGCTGTCCAACCTCTTATGTATTTGCCTTCCTCTGTCTATCAGGCTGTCCAACCTCTTATGTATTTGCCTTCCTCTGTCTATCAGGCTGTCCAACCTCTTATGTATTTGCCTTCCTCTGTCTCTCTATCCTGATATCGTTCCTGTTATCAAAACGTTACGCAAGCCGCCTCTTCTCATAACATACACAGAAAAAAATGATGACTGCCTTGTTCTGATTCTTGTAATACGTTGTCTTTGTCTTTGTGTCTCTTCGAATACCTTTAGCCATCCTTGACGTCCATGGGATCCGCAGCATTCTTCTGTAAAACCACATCTCCGTTGCTTCCAAAGATATATGCTCTTGTGTGCTGATTGTCCATGATTCACTGCCACATTGCAACGCACACCGCCTTGGGAAATAGAGAAATACGGCGAACGCAAACAACAACAACCACTGTCATATCTTACTACTGGTTCCACGTAGCGTCCAACGACTCATTTTCTCAGTTCCGTCGACAAGGCTTTGTTGCACAATATTTTCGTCATGGTATGGAAGACATATTTTTCTTGGTATATTCTCCATTTTATTTCGTGATTGCATTTTCCGTCTGATATACTGTATGTGCCCAGGTATTTCAACGTGGGATTGGGTTCCATAGGAAAAGCATTAAAATATCAGTTAATATTTTTACAAGGTTTAAAGGTGATCGAGACGGAACTAAAACATGCAGACGTATTTCATTACTTGGGCAACCCACAACACTTATGATCGCAGGTGCACTTATGAAATAAAGAACAGAATAGCCACTGGAAAAAACAAAACAGTCTTCCAGAGTATGAGGGGAAATCTTGTGAAACAAAACCGTAATACGGGAATTAAAGAAATAAGCCCATGGATGCCACGTGGAAAGGCTATCCATGGATGCTACGTGGGACCAGTATCCATGGATGTCCGGTGGAACCAGTATCCATGGATGCTACGTGGAACCATTATCCATGAGTGCTACGTGGAACCAGTATCCACGGATGAAACATGGAACCGGTATCCATGGATGCCCCGTGGAACCGATATACATGGATGCCAAGTGGAACCAGTATTAATGGATGCCACGTGGAACCGGTATCAATGGATGCCCCGTGGAACCGATATCCATGGATACCAAGTGCAACCAGTATCAATGGATGCCACATGGAATCGATATCCATGGATGCTACGTGGAACCAGTATGAATGGATGCCACGTGGAACCAGTATACATGGATGTTAAGTGGAACCAGTGTCAATGGATACCACGTAGAACCGGTATCCATGGATGCTAGTATGCATGGAACTAGTATGACATACGACAGCGAGAGACGAACAATCAGCAAGCAAGTACATGTTTCACTGAACGCAACGAGGAACGAAGTTGAGGTTTGACTGAACAAGTCCAATGTTTCGTGGGCTGCACAGAACGATAATAACCAGGTTCTTGAGGAGGCCCTAACATAGAGACAATTAATGGAAATGATTTCGTGCATGTCTTGAGAAGAGGTGGGTTCGAACACGCGGTGACAACTGGGGCAATCGCAATGAAAGAGTGACAGAAGGAGGCAGAAAGGGAAATATTTGACAGTGTGAAGGCAAGGCATTGGAGGCGATCAACTGATAACCAACACACTTGATAAGAGGAAGTGGATGATCGCCAACGCCACCGGCGGGGCACTTGATGATGATGATGGTTCTCCTTTCTGGAATGCTCATGGCAAGAGAATAAAAGAGACATAACTTGCATGGAGACTTACACACGAGAGGTAAGAAACACATGGAGACAACTGGTGACTAGATACAGTTTGGCAAGGCATGTTGAAGACATGTGCTCTACAGGGAGCTCTAACGTATTCACTCATGTCAGATAACGGCCTACTCTGTTTTTTAATCTCCCGAACGCAGACATAGATAGTCGGCCAGATCCCATCTACCACCCACGCACACGAGATGGCTGCAGCTGAATATAGGCCTCGGTGATACGACTCCTCGCAACAGGACGTGTCAGGCCTGGGCCCGAGAGAATTGTACCCTGGAGTCCAGCCCCAGTCAAGAATCGGATAACGAAAGGGAAGTCATGCTTCAGTCTCGCCGGACACCACAGTACGTGATTAATGCAAGGAAAGTAGAGTGAAGATGAGGCGGCACTGAACGTCGACAGTAAGTAATTAAGTTAACAAGTAAGTCAGTTAGTAAGTAGTTAAGTAAGTAAGTTAATAAGTAAGTAAGTTCGTAAAAAAGTCAGTCAGTAGGTAAGTAAACAATTAAGTAAGTAATTAAGAAAATGAGACCGTAGGTAAATAAGTTAGGTACTAATTCAGTTTGTCAGACAGTAGGTGAATTAGTAAGTAAGTAAGAAAGCAAGTCAGTAGGTAAGTAAGAAAGTAAGTAAGTAAGTAGGAAAGTCAGTCAGTAGGTAAGTAAGACGGTCAATAAGTAAGTAAGTAAGTAAGTAAGAAAGTAAGAAAGTCAGTCAGTAAGTAAGTAAGAAAGTCAGTCAGTCAGTAAGTAAGAAAGTCAGTCAGTAAGTAAGTAAGAAAGTCAGTCAGCAAGTAAGTAAGAAAGTCAGTCTGCAAGTAAGTAAGAAAGTCAGTCAGTAAGTAAGTAAAAAAGTCAGTCAGTAGGTAAGTAAGAAAGTCAGTAAGTAAAAAGGTCAGTCAGTAGGTAAGTAAGAAATTCAGTAAGTAAGTAAGTCAGTAAGAAAGTCAGTCAGTCAGTAAGTACGTAAGAAAGTCCGCCAGTAAGAAAGTCAGTAAGTAAGTAAGTAAAAATGTTAGTCAGTAAGTAAGAAAGAAAGTCAGTCAGTAGGTAAGTAAGTAAGTAAGAAAGTCAGTCAGTCAGTAAGTACGTAAGAAAGTCCGCCATTAAGTAAGTAAGTTAAAAATGTTAGTCAGTAAGTAAGTTAGAAAGTCAGTAAGTAAGTAAGTAAGAAAGTCAGTCAGTCAGTAAGAACCGTAGAAAGTCCGTCAGTAAGAAAGTAAGAAAGTCAGTCAGTAAAAAGTAAAAAAGTCAGTCAGTAAGTAAATAAGAAAGTCAGTCAGTAAGTAAATAAGAAAGTCAGTCAGTAAGTAAGTAAGAAAGTCAGTCAGTCAGTAAGTAAAAAAGTCAGTCAGTCAGTAAGTAAGAAAGTCAGTCAGTCAGTAAGTAAAAAAGTCAGTCAGTAAGTAAGTAAGAAAGTCAGTCAGTAAGTAAGTGTGTAAAAATGTTAGTCAGTAAGTAAGTAAGAAAGTCAGTCAGTAAAAAGTAAGAAAGTCAGTAGGTAAGTAAGTAAGTCAGTAAGAAAGGCAGTCAGTCAGTAAGTACGTAAGAAAGTCCGCCAGTAAGTAAGTAAGTTAAAAATGTCAGTCAGTAAAAAGTAAGAAAGTCAGTCAGTAAGTAAGTAAGAAAGTCAGTAAGTAAGTAAGTAAGAAAGTCAGTCAGTCAGTAAGAACCGTAGAAAGTCCGTCAGTAAGTAAGTAGGAAAGTCAGTAAGTAAGTAAGTAAGAAAGTTAGTCAGTAAGAAAGTAAGAAAGTCAGTCAGTAAAAAGTAAGAAAGTCAGTCAGTAAGTAAGTTAGAAAGTCAGTCAGTCAGTAAGTAAGAAAGTCAGTCAGTCAGGAATTAAGAAAGTCAGTCAGTAAGTAAGTAAGAAAGTCAGTCAGTCAGTAATTAAGAAAGTCAGTCAGTCAGTAAGTAAGAAAGTCAGTCAGTAAGTAAGTAAGAAAGTCAGTCAGTAAGTAAGTAAGAAAGTCAGTCAGTAAGTAAGAAAGTAAGTCAGTAAGTAAGTAAGAAAGTCAGTCAGTAAGTAAGTAAGAAAGTCAGTCAGTAAGTAAGAAAGTCAGTCAGTAAGTAAGTAAGAAAGTCAGTTAGTAAGTAAGTAAGAAAGTCAGTCATTCAGTAAGTGAGAAAGTCAGTCAGTAAGTAAGTAAGAAAGTCAGTCAGTAAGTAAGTGTGTAAAAATGTTAGTCAGTAAGTAAGTAAGAAAGTCAGTCAGTAAAAAGTAAGAAAGTCAGTAGGTAAGTAAGTAAGTCAGTAAGAAAGGCAGTCAGTCAGTAAGTACGTAAGAAAGTCCGCCAGTAAGTAAGTAAGTTAAAAATGTCAGTCAGTAAAAAGTAAGAAAGTCAGTCAGTAAGTAAGTAAGAAAGTCAGTAAGTAAGTAAGTAAGAAAGTCAGTCAGTCAGTAAGAACCGTAGAAAGTCCGTCAGTAAGTTAGTAGGAAAGTCAGTAAGTAAGTAAGTAAGAAAGTTAGTCAGTGAGAAAGTAAGAAAGTCAGTCAGTAAAAAGTAAGAAAGTCAGTCAGTAAGTAAGTTAGAAAGTCAGTCAGTCAGTAAGTAAGAAAGTCAGTCAGTCAGGAATTAAGAAAGTCAGTCAGTAAGTAAGTAAGAAAGTCAGTCAGTCAGTAATTAAGAAAGTCAGTCAGTCAGTAAGTAAGAAAGTCAGTCAGTAAGTAAGTAAGAAAGTCAGTCAGTAAGTAAGTAAGAAAGTCAGTCAGTAAGTAAGAAAGTAAGTCAGTAAGTAAGTAAGAAAGTCAGTCAGTAAGTAAGTAAGAAAGTCAGTCAGTAAGTAAGAAAGTCAGTCAGTAAGTAAGTAAGAAAGTCAGTTAGTAAGTAAGTAAGAAAGTCAGTCATTCAGTAAGTGAGAAAGTCAGTCAGTAAGTAAGTAAGAAAATCAGTCAGTAAGTAAATTAGTAAGTAACAAATTCAGTTACTGACTGACCGAAATACTTGGTTAATGACTGAGTGTGTGAGTGAGTACGTACGTTAGTGCATGGGTAAGTGTATGTGTATATGTATGTACGAGAGGCGTTCAAGTAAACCGGCGACTTTTTTTGTAAGGACATCTAATACAAAATGTTTAAGTGGTCAAAATGTCATTAATGTTTCGATATATTATCCTACGAGGTTTTTGCACTTATCCCAGCGTTTAAGTCATGCTTGAGAAGTTTCAACGTTGAAAAATGTGTCAGTATGTCTGAACCAATCCAGGACAGCCTGTTTCAGTTCGTCATCAGTGTAGAAATACTGACCTCCTAGGAATTCTTTTAAGGGTCCAAACAAGTGGACATCGTTCGGAGAGAGGTCGAAGCTGTAAGCTGGATGTGGTAATGCATCCCAGCTGAGTTACTGCAGATGGCACATAGTGCGGTGAGAGCCGTATGAGGTCGAGCGTTATCTTGCAGGAGCAGGACGCTCTTCGTTTTCAAACCAGCCCGTTTGTTTTTTTCCGGAGATGGTTGTGCACATCACTTAAACGTTAACTGTTGATCGTAGCATCACGGGGTAGAAAATCAACATTTAGGATAAGGCTATCCACAATCTGGATAGTCACAGGACTGACTGTGGTGGATTGAGAGCTTCCATGGCCGGGATTATCACTCACGGATATACTGCCTTCGATAAAAATGTTAACACCATTCACATGTCTTCCTGCGGCTGAGCGTCTCACCATCATAAATTGGTTGCCGTCTTCTGTAAATTTCCACAGGTTCCACGCCTTCATTCACAAGAAACGGCATCACAACACGCTGTTCCATGCAAGCAGTAAAAGTGTTGTCCGCCATTTGTATGTATCTGTCACGTGACTTGTCCATGGCAAGTAGGTCACCTAGCAGTAATAGGACACATGTGCTCCTAACTAATGATAGTAGTTTCAGCACCATATAACCCATTCAGGTAGAACTAGAACAAAAAGATCCCAGTTTGACTTAAACGCCTCTCGTATGTACGTGTGTATATATGTTTATATGTATGTCTGTATGTGTCTACATATGTTGATATGTATGTACGCCTGTATGATGTATGTGTGTTCCGGTAAGATGGCGACAAAACAATAGCTGCTATAAATAGACTACGAGTTTCGTGTGGTTTGTTCGTTCCAATTAATGTATGGAATGCAGTGTTGTGTGGTGACCATTTTCTAGCACGTTCTACTCTATTCACAGGAAGCCTATCTGTGGAATTTTCCACGGAATTCGGAGAAAACACGATATGATCTTCATGTGTTATAGAATACACGTTGTTGGATAGGACGTTGTCATGCGACCTCTGGGAACACGGAATGGATAACCTGAATGGCTGCATCTATAGCTACTACCAGTCATCTTGAATATATGTCTTGCCACTGGTCCCCGGTAACTCAAGATGAGAGAGTGAGATTGATGTCCAGCGCAGCTTCTTACTCACTATAATCCAAATTCAGCGCAAATTACATCTTCAGGACGAGGACAGTCTTATGATGTCGCCATCTTCGCTTGCGATGGGCAACTTACTTACTTACTTATATATATGTGTGTGTTTCTGTGCGTGCGTGCATGTATGTATTGATATGTATGTATGTATGTATGTATGTATGAATGCATGCATTTATGTGTACATGGCTTAATGCATTACATATATATATATATATGTATATATATATATATATATATATATATATATATGCACGTGTGTGTGTGTGTGTGTGTGTGCGCGCGTGAGTGTACGCATACATGACTGTATGGACTTATTAATGTGTACATACTTTCTAATATCTGTGTTTTATGTACTCACATTGATAACTTCCTGTTACACTAGCATTCAGAGATTCAGGTCAGGTCAGATCAGGTCATCCCGTAACCGGTGAGTTCGTCGGGGCACACATGAAGACATCCGCACAACCCCATGTTACCCTTCTCTGTCAGAGGCCGCTGACTGTGCATCTTCTGGTCCGAGATTCGTCCATTCTGTTATGTTGTCCTCCCATCTCTTTTTGGACCGGCCTCTTCGTCATCTACATGGCACATTTCCGTGGAGGATTGTATTTCCAAGCCCATTTGATCTCGATATGTGACCGTACCAAGCGAGTTTTCTTCAATTGACAGTTGCCAAGAGGTCTTCAAAAGGCCCTATTGCTGTTGTAATTCTATCTCGTATTTCCACATTTGTAACTCGATCTTTGTACGTGACGTTTAAAAGTTTTCGGAAACAGCTCATCTCTAAGACATGTATCCTTCACTGAAGGTTAGCTGTAATTGTACATGTCTCACAAGCATAGAGGGATATTGACAGGACAGGTGTGTGCATTAATCTGATAGTGCTAACCATTTATCTTGCCAGATTTTGTTAAGCCGTGCAAGCGCCGCTATTGTCTGTGCTATTCTGGCCAACCCCTCACATTTTGATCATTCATCACTGACAATTGAACCCAGATATTTAAAACGGTCAACTACTTCGAGTTCCTGGCCATTAACATTTATCCTGCTGTTGAAGCTCTCGGCGTTGTTGGTCATTAATTTTGTCTTTCCAGCGTTTATCTCCATTCCATAGTCAAGAGCTGTTTATCGAGCCTTCTGACCCCCGTTTATGGAGTTCTGCTTCTAAGCCCGCCAACCCTTTGATGTCATCTGCCAAACGAAGGTTGGTAATCGTTCGGCCCCCTATCTTGACAGTACCAACGTGACCTCCAAGTGCCTCACTCATAATTCCCTCAAGGAATATATTGACAAGAGTTGGCGAGAGTGTACAACCCTGTCTCACACCAACTGATTTGCGAAACCAGTCTCTCGCTTACGATTCACAGGAACTGCGCCGGACGCCTTGTCACACAGGTGTTCAAGGACCTTTAAATATGTCTGTTGATTTTATACATCCTCGTGGTTGCCCATAGCGCTTTGTACCATACCCTGTAAAACGCCTTCATAAAATCAACAAAAACATGATACCGTTTTTGCAGCTGTTCGAAATATTTATCGCTTAGCAACCTTAAATTAAATATCTGCTCTGTAGTGCTTCTTCACTGTCTGAACCCTGCTTGCTCCTCGGCAATAATGTTCTATAATATAACTTAGTATGTGTCAATATATATATATATATATATATATATATATATATATATATATATATATATATATATATATATATATATATATATATATATATAACTTAGTATGTGTCAATGCATATACAAAACTTAGTATGTGTCAAGGCATTTGATATATTCGTCACCATTCCAAGTGCCCCAAACTGATATTCTACTTCGGTGAAAGTCACAGGTGGTCTTACATCACCCTTGGTCATGCCACATTTAAACTATTTTAATAATATGTTCTCTAGAACACATTGCAACTATGCTAATCTCAAGCAGCATTATCCCCCATAGGTAAATTATACGAAGCGGTAATCCATCCCATATCCGATGTTCCACATTAGAAGTTCTAACAGTATAGTATGAGCCCGTATTGCACGTAATACGGCTCTGTGTCACAGATGTGTAACTTGGGCACGTGATAAATGTATGAACACAGATCGAGTTGTTTCCCCCGATGGACTGTGTGTGTGGGGGTGAGAGCTGGCACAGTACAACACTCATCTAACGTAGCTAGTTCTCCAACATGCGGTATTGAATACAGCGCCAACACACAGGCAAACGTCCGTATAAAGATGGAGTATTTTTGTGAATATGGAGAAAAGCGCTAAAATTGAACGCCAATATATGATAACAACAGCATATTAATAATAACAATGATACCATATAAAATAGCAATGTTTCAGACATAAAAATAGCCCATTTACTGTAATAATGACACAACTATTGTGACACTATCTCATTTGTTAACACTAATATTATCATTATAATAACAATAACCTATATATGATAATATGATTTCAACCAATATAACTATAGTCAAAACACGATAATAGTATTATAACTATTATAACGTTAGCCAATTTATAATAATAATATTACATTTATTATAACAATAACCCAAATAAGATACAATAACTCAACTTTACGAACAATAGCTCATATATATTTTTTTTTTTTTTTGCGTTCGCCTTATTTCTCTAATCCTCAAGGCGGTGTGCATTGCACTGCGTTTTTATTTTGCGCCTGTCGGCCCAGTGCATCCGACTTCAGCATGCATTTTATGTAAGGGTCTGCTTCCTCCTGCATTTTCTAAGGGTTTGCTTCCCCGGGGTAACGGCCGGTGCTGAGATGGGGATCGAACCCATCACCTTATGGTTGTGAGCCGTGTCACATAACCACTAGGCCACGCCGTCCCCTTAGCTCATATATGATAATTACAAGCCCAATAGTAATACAATAACCCAAATAGTAATACAATAACCCAAATAGTAATACAATAACCCAAATAGTAATACAATAACCCAAATAGTAATACAATAACCCAAATAGTAATACAATAACCCAAATAGTAATACAATAACCCAAATAGTAATACAATAACCCAAATAGTAATACAATAACCCAAATAGTAATACAATAACCCAAATAGTAATACAATAACCCAAATAGTAATACAATAACCCAAATAGTAATACAATAACCCAAATAGTAATACAATAACCCAAATAGTAATACAATAACCCAAATAGCAATACAATAACCCAAATAGCAATACAATAACCCAAATGGTAATACAATCACCCAAATAGCAATACAATAACCCAAATGGTAATACAATAACCAAATAAATTTAACAGTAACCAAGATACTAAAAAACTGTCCAAATAGTAAAACAATAACACAAATAATTTAACAATAATCCAAATAATAATACAATAACCCAAATATAATACAAGAACACAAATAAATTAACAATAACCCAAACAGTCAAACAGTAACACACATATGATACAATAACCCAAATAGTGTAACAATAACCGCCATGATACAACAACTCAAATATGATAACAATAGTATACATATATATCATGACAATAACCAAAATGTGCTAATAATAACTCATACATGATAACATAAAACAAATGAATACCCAGTTATCAAGACGTTATCAGAAGTAGAAAGCAAATATTGATTTATAGATGTACAACTCGTGTATATTCCATAACACCCCCCCCCCCCCCCCCCCGTTTTACTGGAGGAGAAAGTTGAGAAACGGCAACCATTGAACTAAACGTTGTGGTAGAAGCGACGGGATACACGGAAATTGGCAACATCATCATGTAAAACACAATACTATAGAAATCATGCCATGCAAGACGTCTCACCACATTATAATACCTCGTATTCAAACACATTTTACAAGTTTTGATTTAACTTGGCCTTACCGTTGTCCGTTTGCGTGGACTTCCCTTTTTTCTGTTTTAACCAACTTCCTGACAACCTCGAGAGGTGAGATTGTGTAAACAGTCTCTTCTGGTGCAACCGGTAAATCTTTCTTATTTACAAGTATGTTTGCCCCAAAACAAAAGTAATCAAAAAAATGTGTCTTTGTATAAATAAACGCGTGCCGAAAAACGTAGCTTTGGTTAAGAAACCCATATGTGCTTGTTGTAACTTAAACGAGCAGGATCTTGCATGCCAATTGGGAAATTGTTTATCGTGTGCCCGTTGCACGGCAGGTTGCAAGCGGGCGATCTGCATTGTTCTGTAAATACTTACTTTCAATCCATCATGTTCTTGTTCTTGCCTCAATGCCCTCCTGATGTGTGCTGTTACACACTCGTGGGACAGGCAGGTTTGGAGACTTTATATGCCAGAGCACGTACAAATATTTATGTTAATATATACAGATTACATTATGACTGTGATATTAAGGTATGAAAATCAACATAAAGAAACCCGAAGTTATGTCGATTGCAAGAAAATTAATAGAAACAACAATGTTCATACAAAACCAACAAGTCAATCAGGTGAAAAACTCCACATACCTGGGTAACATGATCACAGCTGCTGGAAAATGCGACATCGAAATCCAAAACATATGTAATAAAGCCAGTCAAATCATTGACATATCCCTGATATTACAAAGTAAGCACGTGACAAAAGATACACAGAGAACGTTATACAACATAACTGTGATGTCAGTGCTAGAATTTGACATTAACAAAATTAGGTGAAAGACACATTGTAACAGCAGCGATGAAATGCATGTGCAGAATGCTTGGAGTAACAGGAATGGATATAACCAGAAACGAAGACATTAGGAGACAAGTAGTTACAACATCAGAGCTAGATCTAACAAAGAGACAGCAGACCAATTGGTTTAGCCACTTGATGCGTCAAACACCAGATAGTTGCCCTCAGAAAGAAATGCTACACAGATACAATGGGTACAAGGCACAAGAAGGACACACAGCCAAAAGAATAAATATGTAAGAGGCATGACATTGTTTTCACTGTCTTGAGGAGTCTTCGTTTCTTGATCTGTGGATTTAGGGGAAGGGGGGGGGGGGGAGAGAAAGAGAGAGAGAGTTAAAGAGAGACTAACGTATGATCAGGCAGAGCTTATTGAACGGGTCGGGGGGACGTTGGTGATCAGGATACTCAACTCGCTACCACCAGGTCTTCCTTGAAACGGCGTGTTTTCATAGCAGCTTGGCTTAACCAGGTGGGGGATCGACGTGATCCCTGCAATACTGAGCGACACGCAGATAAAGTAAATCATAGCTCAACCGTATGGAGGACCCCAGGCCACCTTCATTAGCACGTTCGGGTTGTGAGAACAGCCATGCAACCCACTACAAAATGACCTTTTGACGGCGCACAAGATAATAACCTTATTCATTGTGGGCATTCAACAATAACAACGGTAGCAGCAGTAACAGCAACATCAACAGCAAAAGCAACATCAGCAGCAACAACAACGACAAGAACAGCAAAAACCAACAACAACAGCAGCAATAATAACAGCGAGAACAGCAATAACAACAGCAGCGACAACAACAACAACAACGACAACAACAACGACAACAACAACATCAACAACTACGACAACAGCAGCGACAACAACAACAACAACAGCAGCGACAACAACAATAACAACAACAACAACAGCAGCGACAACAACAACAATAACAACAACAACATGTATGCCTCTTCTAGTGACAATGACCGCTTCTCGCAAGCATCTCATTTCACTTGCTCTAATCTCTATAACGCAACAATTAACGCTCTATACATGTCTTCAATTAATCTAACCGGCTTTAAAAAGCCCCAACAAATGACGTCACTGTTTAATTATTACTCTATCCTTTCACTAATCTAACTGACAGGCGCTGATAAATCAATCGATAGTTCGAACACTGATCCTCAGTCAAGTCATTAACAGAGGAAAGAATGAGTCGTTCCGTCACAGATAGTTTTCAAAGAATTTAGTCTGCATGTTAATTGGTAATACCAAAGAACTGGGACAGAACGGGACGGGAAACAATGGCTGTGGGGTAACGGAACGACCACTGCATGTATCAACAGCAATCCAATATGAGTGACACAATGTTCCGTCAACAGCCTTTGAGTTACCCAAATATTGACGATGTGCGTTAAGCATTAGTATTCCTACCCTTGATAGAACTATTGAATAAGACTGAAAAACATATGAGTCTGCCTAGATTGCAGTACTGAACATAACGTAAGTATCGTTCCCATGTAATTGAATTAGATGCAAACTTGTGTATATACCTCTCCTGTGCTAAACTGTGACTTGGTGGAGTCCTTTAGGAGTTTTTTTTTTTTTTTTTTTTTTGCTTAGATGTTTGCCTCACTAGTTTCTACTGGCGGAGGCGCGCCATTTTCCACCCCAGACCGTAGTCAATTGGGCGATATCAGGACGCATAAACCAGTGCTTGGATGCATGTGTGCATCTGTATGTACCTATGTTAGGTTTGAGCGCCCTCAGAAGCTAGCCCAACCAAAGTGCAATGGAAGGGCTTTACCACGAGGGTGCGTGTGAAAGTTGTGCAAGGGTGTGACTGTAGGACAGAGTCAAATGAAACAGAGTGAGGTGAGAAGAGAGAGTAGGGGAAGAGTGGCCCCCAGGGTGAGATCATGAATGTCCTTTAGGAGTTGTATCGATGGGAGCATTTTTATACTGGCAGGTTTCCCCAAACTACAAAAGCCAGTGTTTAAAAACCTCCTTTGTAGTTCAATATATATGAAATGATAATTTAGTTTAGATGTTATTTGTTCTTTTTGTTAATATTGTTATGTTGATATGCATGTTAATAAATGATAATGTTATGTTTCCATTCAGGATAGTGGTTACTGCGTTTTACTTTGTTAAGTCGTGTCGTGGTGTGGATACATGTTGTACCTCTTTAGATGAGTAAACTACTCAGATAAACCTAGACTCTACCACATGTTGGAACTCTTTAGATGAGTAAACTACTCAGATAAACCTAGACTCTACCACATGTTGGAACTCTTTAGATGAGTAAACTACTCAGATAAACCTAGACTCTACCACATGTTGTACCTCTTTATATGAGTAAACTACTCAGATAAACCTAGACTCTACCACATGTTGGAACTCTTTAGATGAGTAAACTACTCAGATAAACCTAGACTCTACCACATGTTGGAACTCTTTAGATAAGTAAACTACTCAGATAAACCTAGACTCTACCACATATTAGAACTCTTTAGATAAGTAAACTACTCAGATAAACCTAGACTCTACCCCATAACCTACACTCTACCACAAAACCTAGACTCTACCCCATAACATAGACTCTACACATAACATAGACTCTACCACATAACCTAGACTCTATCACATAACCTAGACACTACCACATAACCTAGACTCTACCACATAACCTAGACTCTACCACATAACCTAGACTCTACCACATATCATATTTTGGTCAAAGTGACCAGGACATCTTTGATAGGATAAGTACTACACAACAGATAAATGCCTTACGCTGCCACACGCCATGACAAAGACTTCTAGCCTACCGGTTTCCGAGCAATGATAATCTGACGGGATAAGTGTATAACAAGTTGGTTGAGATTGTGCTGAGAAATAGGAGACCATGTTAGTGGAATAATAACATATTTTAAAGCTCGTTTCCCCATCCCCCCCCCCCCCCTTAATATACATGTGTGATATATATAGTGACTAAGCTTCGAATAAGCTTCAAGTAACAAACACACACAAAAAAAACATAATATTACATCCCGTGATAGAAAATGGGTGAACATGTTGATTGAGAGCACAGAATGATGCGTTTTGGGTCGGCTACCTCACCCTGTAGAAACATAACGACTCGAGAGACAGCAAGGAAGACAGATTCTAGAATACAGACGACTAAGCCAGTTGTAACACTACGCTTGGGAGCACTGGGGTACTGTTCTTTGCAAATGACTCCCATTGACGACCTCCTTAGCGTTGTGGTTACAATCATTTGCACAAAAAGACAATTATCTTGCACACAAAGTCTGCTAGAAACTAGAGGAAACATTAATGGCGTCTGTCTTTGGCCGTTGGGAAACTATTTCCCATAAAGCAAATGCGCCCATTTGGCAAACGTCTGTCTCGTTCTAAATGTAGATATTCAATAACCCATTATCTTACATTTCTGTGACAATAGGTTTTACACAAAAAATATCACAAGATGGTCGATGTAGAACAAAGCATGGACACGAGGCGCTAAGATGCACAGGGGCGATGAGTAAGCAAAGACGAGCGAAACATGCTGATCGAGTCACCATTTTACAGCTTCGTTCGCAGAAATTAGATCAGAGTTCTACAAAATCCAAAGAACCTCAACAGTTGCTCTTCAGTGGCCACCCTTCCAATGTAGATTCACAAGGAATGAGAAAGATGATGTTCTGTCCAAAGCAGGCGGAAAGATGGAGCAAATTATCCAGACAGTGTTTTTCCGAAAGGCAAAAACTATCATCCACAATCAGTACAAATAAAAATGAAAAAAAAACCCATGGAAGTGAGCAATAGACTTGACCAAATCCACCAGCTTCACAGGCACTAACAAACCGCCATCCATCGACTGAGAACAGGTCATAGCAGACTACTGTGTCACCTACATCGGCTCAAGATATCACACATAAGTGACTGTCCATGTGGAACCGGTGTCTAAACCCTTGACATGAATGATGCCAAGTTTATCCCAGAAAACAGTCGCCATCACTTTACCTCAGACGCAATTATCCGGGTATTTTTGGGTGCTGATGTTTGCGTATACTTGCACTGCTTGGATGCTCGTGTCGATTCAGAATGATGCCCCCAGGTTTCGTCACATGTAATGAAGCGATCCAAAACAGTAATGCCCTTCCATGCAAAAAAGTTATTTCAAATCAGTGCAGGCTTGAACTCCTCTCAGCCGGTCAAAAGCGGAGAGTTGTCTTGGCACACTACGTGCACTAACCTTCCAAAAATGCAAATGTTCATGAATTATAGTGTTCACCGTGCCCAAAGAAAGACTTTCACAGGTATGACTGTGGTGGGTTGAGAGCCACTACGGCCAGGATCATCACTCACGGATGTACGGACTTCTCTAAAACCTTTACACCATTCAAAAGTCTTACTTCGGCTGAGTCGTCTGTAAATGTCCGCACATTTCATGCCATCTTTTACAAGAAACTTCATCACAACACGCTCTTCCTTGTAAGAACTAACAGTGTTGTCCACCATTTTTGTTTATCAGTCATATGACTGGCCCATGACCAGTGGGCCACCTAGCAGTAACAGGACACAAGTGCCACAAATAAAACACATACGCATGTACGCACGCACACACACACACACACACACACACAATATAACATTTGAGAATGAACACCCACACACACAATAGAAAATTTGAAAATGAACACCCACACAAATACACACATACAATATAAAATTAGAGAGTTAACACCCACACACACAATATAATATTTGAGAATGAACACCCACACACACAATATAAAATTTGAGAATGAACAACCACATAAACACAAATATACAATTAAAATTAGAAAATGGGCACCAAGACAAACGCCAAACATAAAATATAAAATTAGAGAATGAACACCCACACCCACACACACACACAATATAAAATTAGAGAACGAACACGCACACATACATACACACACACATACAATATAACATTAGAGAATTAACACGCACACACATACCCACATACACACATACACACATACACCCACACATACAATATAAAATGAGAGAGAAAAAAAACACACACACGCATAGATGTACACACACATACAATATAAAATTAGAGAATGAACACACAAACATAACACTATAAAATTAGAGAATGAACACGCACGCACGCACGCACGCACGCACACACGCACACACACACACACACACACACACACACACATATATATAGAACATAAAATGAGAGAATGCACATGCGGAATATGCATTTAGAAACGGCATGTATAACTTGCATTGTTACAAGAGGAAGAGCCAAACCTTTTGAGTGTCCTATATTTCGACTTATTTTCACTGCCTGACAACACTTGTTTACTAACCTGTGGATACCCTTTTAACAAAAAATTGGCGTAACTGTAACAAACGTTGGACTGCCGTCATTACCTCGTTGGCAGTTATATCGGAACCTATCTAATACACCCTCCTATAACTGAGGTCATCATGGACATTTATGTCGACAGCGCCGTGACTCATGACGAAATATACGATTACTTCATCAACAGTGACTCGTCCGCTGACACGGACTAGCTTATCGATCAGATGTTTTACTGTGTCAGTTCCGACGCTTGCTGGTCTCCGACGCCGTGGTTCATCAATTACGTTTTTAAATATGTCTACCGATTCATACACTAACCCCTGACTAAAACAATTGTCCCCACACTGAACCTTTACTACTCTGTAGAGAAGGTTGCACACGCTCTGATCACAGGCAAAAAACTAATAACGCTTGGTTGTTCTTCCACTGTGTAAGTCCACAGTGGGACGATCACGTTGTACGCTTTATTGCGCATGCCCATACTGCTGGATCGTCACGACCGCTTCCGGGGGTTTTGCTAAGGAGCCAGTTCATGTCTTGAAATACCACTTTCCATTGTTCACAATCCTTCATGCACTGTATAATGAAATGCATGTTACCTAATAGCCGCCTCTAGTATATATGCATACACGCGCGCGAGTGCACACACGGGCGCGCGCGGGCAGGCGCGCGCGCACACACACACACACACATACAAACAGAGCCTTTCAAGAAACCACTCAGACGATTTCACTCTCACTAAATTATTCCACTATGAACTTGTGCGCATTCTACCTCTACTTTTGCTTCACAAGAATCCAAATGCCCATGCCGTTATTCCAGTATTATAGCGGGTGCGTTGTTTGCGGAATTTTCTTCAACACCCAGAAAAGCACTCTACCATGCTCATGCGTAAACGAGAACTTCATTCGTTCATTCATACATTGTCGCTCCATTTCTTGGAGCGTTAGTCCAATATTGCATTTGACATTTACCCTAACAAGCTTTTAACTTAACTTAACGTCTTCATCCTGGTTTAGAAGACTCTGCAGAGTCTAACCTGGACTGTCGTTAGTTCATTTGTAGCTATGCCCTCTTGTTCTTGTAGGTGGTTCTATTTTGAAAAAAAACACTTGTTATAGTCTAATGTATCTGTTCCTGTGATTATCTTATAAACCTGTATTAATTCACCACGAATGCTTCTCTCTTTTAGACACTGTGGGCCGGTTTTTCTGAGTCTTTCCTATTAACTGTAATTCTGGAATCCCACTATCAGCTTTGTCGCTCTGTTGTGTATTCTTTCTAGCATGTATATATCCCCTATATGATAAAGACTCCACACCTGTACACAGTACTCCAATCTAGGTCTAACTAATGCTTTATAAAGTGTGACTATCACTTGCTTGCTCCTATGTTTAATATTTCTTTTTATCATACCTAACATTGCATTTGCCTCTTTTACTGCTTCCTGGACTTGCTCACTCACCTTACCTGTATGATATATTATAACCTTTGGTCCTTTTATTTTTCTATCTTTATAATACTGTTCTCGCCAATTCTGTAATTATGTTCCATATTCTTGTTCTTCTTCTTCTTCTTCGTTCGTTCTCAATCTCCCGCTACCAAACCCTGAAAGAGCTTAAGTAGCAGAATGTAGTCCAGAGAACGGAATGCGTTGTGCCATAGTTTACAGCTTGACTGCGATATTTGCACCTTTCGGTCCAACACATCCGACTTCAGCAAGCATTTTTTGAGTACCGGGTTAGCATTCCCTCTTCGATCCCTTCTCCTTAGCCAGTCTGCCCTGCTGCAGCCTGTTATCCAGGATCACCGCGTGGAGGTGTAGAAGGGTCTTGGCAGCTATGGTTCGCTGGCCCTGACGCTAGCAGTCAGCTATGGGTCGCTGACCACTGCATCTTGATCCCATGTTCCATATTCGATCTACCCATGTGAATGACTGTACATTTATCTATATTAAACTCCATTTTCCAGCTCACACACCATTCTAGAATTTCATCTATATCCGACCTCAATATATCCTCGTCTGTTTTAGATGACACTACTGCATAGTCTTGTGTCATCAGCAAATGTTACAACCATGGATCCCGCATCAGCACTCCTTATGTATGCCCACTCTCTGCCTTCTTCCCGTTGTTGTTGTTGTTGATTAGATGTTTGCCTCACTAGTTTCTACTGGCGGAGGCGCGCCATTTTCCACCCTAGACCGTAGTCCATTGGGCGATATCAGGACGCATAAACCAGTGCTTGGATGCATGTGTGCATCTGTATGTACCTATGCTAGGTTTGTGCGCCCTCAGAAGCTAGCCCAACCAAGGTGCAATGGAAGGGCCTCACCATGAGGGCGCGTGGAAAGTTGTGCAAGAGTGTGACTGTGGGATAGAGTCAAGTGAAACAGAGTGAGGAGAGAAGAGATTCTTGTCTGTAGTTTCCAATTTCAACTTCTTCCCGTTAACCAATTTTCAATCCATTTGATAACGTCGCCATCTATTCCGTGTGATTTTAACTTTAAAATAATATTTGATGAGTTACTCTATAAAAACCTTTGCAAAATCTAGATAAATAACATCCACTGGCTCCATTGTTAAATATCATAATAGTACCTTCCTCCGTGAAGTCTAATAGATTTGTTAAGCACGATCCCCCTCTAGTAAACCCATGCTGACTATTTCAGTTTAAATTAAACTTGTCTAAATGCATAACAATGTTTTCTGTGATTATTGACTATAACAATTTACAGTCACTCACCGGTCTATACTTCGCTGGATCATTTTTTTTGCCCTTTTAGAATAAGGGGATCACTCCTACATCTTCCCAACCCCGTGAAACAATCCCTTTTACAAGTGATTGAGAACATAATATAGCCTGTCGTTTTTGCTAGTTGGTCTCTAATTTCAAACAGCAATTTTGGATGAATACCATCTTGACCTTGACATTTATCCACTTTCAACCCCTCCAATCTTTTTAAACCATTTCCTCTGTAATACAGATTAACCTTAATCCCGCTGTATCCATGTCTTTTTGAAAAATATCTATCCTCCGAGATCTTGGAGCAGTCCTCTTTTGTGTAACACATCTTCACCCATAACATCCCTTCACACAATGACATCCCTTCAAATAATGACATCCCTTCAAATAATGACATCCCTTCACACAATACCATCCCTTCACACATACCATCCCTTCACACATAAAATCCCTTCACACATACCATCCCTTCACACATAACATCCCTTCACACATAACATCCCTTCACACATAACATCCCTTCACACAATAACATCCCTTCACATAATAACATCCCTTCATACAATGATATCCCTTCAAATAATGACATCCCTTCACACAATGACATCCCTTCAAATAATGACATCCATTCAAATAATGACATCCCTTCACACAATGACATCCATTCAAATAATGACATCCCTTCACACAATACCATCCCTTCAAATAATACCATCCCTTCACATAATAACATCCCTTCACACAATACCATCCCTTCAAATAATGACATCCCTTCACATAATAACATCCCTTCACACAAAAACATCCCTTCACACAATAACATCCATTCACACAATGACATCCCTTCACATAATAACATCCCAACACACAATGACATCCATTCACACAATGACATCCCTTCACACAAAAACATCCCTTCACACAATAACATCCATTCACACAATGACATCCCTTCACATAATAACATCCCAACACACAATGACATCCATTCACACAATGACATCCCTTCACACAAAAACATCCCTTCACACAATAACATCCATTCACACAATGACATCCCTTCACATAATAACATCCCAACACACAATGACATCCATTCACACAAAAACATCCCTTCACACAATAACATCCATTCACACAATGACATCCCTTCACATAATAACATCCCAACACACAATGACATCCATTCACACAAAAACATCCCTTCCCACAATACCATCTCTTCACAAAATACCATCCCTTCCCACATCCCACAACGTCTGAGTGCTGGGCTCGCTCTCTTAACACCTCACTCTGGTTCTCCTCTTTTCTCACCTCACTCTGTTTCATTTGACTCTGTCCTACAGTCACACCCTTGCACAACTTTCACACGCGCCCTCATGGTGAGGCCCTTCCATTGCACTTTGGTTGGGCTAGCTTCTGAGGGCGCATAAACCTAGCATAGGTACATACAGACGCACACATTCATCCAAGCACTGGTTTATGCGTCAATGGACTACGGTCTGGGGTGGAAAATGGCGCGCCTCCGCCAGTAGAAACTAGTGAGGCAAAAGCAAAAAAAAAAAAAAAAATCCCTTCACACAGTAACACACCTTCCTACAATGACATCCCTTTACACAATGACATCTCTTCGTCTTTCATAATTCATATGCTCCAGGTAAGGGGCTGAAGATGCAGTACAACGAGCTGACAGTAGCCAGCGACATGGCTGCTTGCATCAGGAGCAGCGAGTCAAAAGTAACAAAGACCCTTTCCCTTTTCAAGAGTCCGCCCTGGAAACATGCTGCACTAGTACGGTCTGGCTGATTTAAGATGGATGGCAGTGGAAATATATCTCCGATACCCAAATAAGTCTGCTAAAACGGAGGTGTTGGGCGGAATGTACAGATATCGCAGTTTTGCTGTAAACTGCGAAATGAATTAAAGAAAGATCCAGATTAGATCCCAGGAAATATTTTTTTAGCCAGAGAGTGGTGAATGATTCAAATACATTACCACAGGGAATAGTAGTCAATTAATGCATTCAAAAATAGATTTGACACGCATATATATTTTTAGATCAAGTGAATGCAAAACAACTGGTTGTATACAGACTCGTCGTCTTCTTCTGCGTTCATTCTCAATCTTACCTCTACCAAACAGGGCTTTGCAGGTAGTAGGATGTAGTCCGGAGAACGGATTTGCCTAGTTAAGTTAAGTTTAGCTAAGTTTAGCTAAGTTAAGCTAAGCTGAGTTAAGCTAAGTTAAACTAAGCTAAGTTAAGTTAAGTTAAGTTAAGCTAAGTTAAGTTAAGTTTAGATAAATTAAGCTAAGTTAAGTTAAGTTAAGCTAAGCTAAGCTGAGCTGAGCTGAGCTGAGTTAAGTTAAGTTTAGATAAATTAAGCTAAGTTAAGTTAAGTTAAGCTAAGCTAAGCTGAGCTGAGCTGAGCTGAGCTGAGCTAAGTTAAGTTAAGTTAAGTTAAGCTAAGCTAAGTTAAGTTAAGTTAAGCTAAGTTAAGTTAAGTTAAGTTAAGTTAAGCTAAGTTAAGTTAAGTTTAGATAAATTAAGCTAAGTTAAGTTAAGCTAAGTTAAGGTAAGTTAAGTTAAGCTAAGTTAAGTTAAGCTAAGCTAAGTTATGTTCAGCTAAGTTAAGCTAAGCTAAGCTAAGCTAAGCTAAGAGACAGAATTGAGAGATTTGATCCGAAGACTGGATGTAACATCACAGGGTTATGGCACGGAGATAAGCCGAGAAAAGACAAAGTTGATGACCAACAACACTGCAGGAATCAAGGCGGTGATCAAAGCAAATGATACAAGCTTGAAACAGTGAACCGTTTCAAATATCTGGGTTAAAAAATCAGGGATGAGGTATCAAAACCAGAGGTCCTGGCCAGAAAAGCACAAACAACAGCAGCGCTTGCACGAATGAAGCTTGCAAGTATATAGAAAGATAAACGACTCTCCCTCTCTATAAAGGTCAAACTAATGAGTTCACTGGTTCTTTCAATATGCCTCAATGCCTGCGAAACATGGACTATTACAGCAGACCTCCAAAGAAGAATCCAGGCCATGGAGATAGGATGTTTTGCAAGAATCCTAAATAGCATATACAAAGACTGTGTAACATATGACGGACAGCGACGTAGAATCTAGAATGCAAGTGGACTGTACTACGACCTCCTTACAACGATCAAAAGGCAAATGCTGACTTGGTATGACCGTGTCTCGAGGTCCATTGGACTTGCAAATATTAATTTGTTTAATTCTTGCTTAGATGTTTGCCTCACTAGTTTCTACTGGCGGAGGCGCGCCAATTACTATAGGCACAGTACATGGCAAGAGAAGGGGAAGACGTCCGAGAAAAAGATGGAAAGATATGAATGGACTAGTCTACGACCCGTGGAGGCAAAAAAAAAAAAGCAACCGCAGACAGAGAGAGATGGCGCAGGATTTTGATGAGGTGTCAGCAAAGGTGCCACAAAGAGCCTACGGTATGAACTGAACGCTGTAGAAGAAGAAGATTGTTCCCCACTTCGCTCGTTACGTAATGGTTATTACTGTATATGGTTCTATGCAGGTGAATCTGCAACAAAGCATTTTGTATCTCTTTCGCCTTCTATCACCCAGGGGTACATAGGCCATCACCTAACCCTCGCCAAACAGCTCTCTCTTTCGCCTTCTATCACCCAGGGGTACATAGGCCATCACCTAACCCTCGCCAAACAGCTCTCTCTTTCGCCTTCTATCACCCAGGGGTACATAGGCCATCACCTAACCCTCGCCAAACAGCTCTTTCTTTCGCCTTCTATCACCCAGGGGCACACAGACCATCACCTAACCCTTGCCAAGCAGTTCTCTCTTTCGCAATCTATCACCCAGAGGCACATAGACCATCACCCAACCCTCGCCAAGCAGTTCTCTCTTTCGCCTTCTATCACCCAGGGGCACATACATCAATCAACCCTCGCCAAACAGCGCTGTACTGCGACATTTTTTCCACCTCCTTCCAGTTTTTCCAGTTTTCTTTACTTCCGCATCCAGATCTGGTCTTTATGTATTCCTTTGTCTGCCTATTCCTTCCTTCTCTGTGGGTTCCATGACTGGTATTGCCTGGTGATACTGGCCTGGGGCTTTCTTAAAGTATGGCCCATCATCTCCACTTCCTTCCTAAGATTTCCTGTTCCAATTTACCTGGTCCCGCTCTCTCCCACAGCCTGTCGTTTACAACTTTGTCAAACCATTTTACACCCATAATCTTTCTCAGACATCTGTTGACAAAATCCTGCAGTCTCCTGTCATTGCCTTTGGTCATCCTCCAGGTTTCTGCTCCATACAGCAGGACTGGCTTCTCATTTGAATTGAAAATCCTAATTTTTGTCTTCCTTCTTATTTCCTTGGAGTTCCATCTTGGTTTCAACCTTCCCAATACACCTCTTGCTTTTTGTATCCTTGTTTTGATATCCTCGTCCGTCCCTCCTTCCTTGTTGGTGATGCTTCCTAGATATGTAAACTCCTGTACCTCTTCCACTGGCGTTCCTCTCAGGCTAATGGTTCATTGACCCTAATAAGCATTGTGCACAGTTTAGTTTCAATGACGGACATTGTTGTTCCCATGCTTCGCTCTCTTCATACGGGGCCGGTGTGGGCTAGTGGTTAAGTGACGAGGCCCACACACGAAAGTGCTGGGTTCCATCCCCATCACAGCACCGGCCGTTACCCAGGAGAAACAAACCCTTAGAAAATGCTGGAGGAAGCAGAACCTTACATAAAATGCATGCCGAAGTCAGATGCAGTAGGCGGACATGCGCAAAAGGAAATACATTGTGCAACCGCACCGCCTGGGGAAATAGAGAAACAAGGCGAACGCAAAAATAACAACAACAAAAACCAAAAAACAAAAAATTACTCTTTATACGATAAACGCAATTAAATGTTCTATAAATTCGATAGTAGGATTAAAAACAGGGTAAAACAAAATTAAAGAAAATAAATTCAACCGTTTATTTCAAATCCCATTTAAATACCATATTTAGAACTGTCAGGCGTGGGGACAATTGGTTGAAAAGCAGTATTCAAAATAATGTCCAAACTCTAATGGCACATAAGCTTCTTGCTCGTGTATTTCGGGTGAAAAAATGGCAATCCGTCTCTCATTTTCTACAGCTTTATCGATTTTTTACGCCTTCCGATGTGTCCATGGCTGGTTTTCCCATTCCAAAAATAGGTCTGAAAGGTCTTATTTTTAGCTCACGTTAAAATTAAGTCACAAAGATGTGTTCTAAATGGGTGAGAACAAAAATGTCAATATAATGGCTTGGTTTATTTTATCAGTGGCGATGGAAATAGCTATACAGTACTGGGGGGGGGGGGGGGGGGGAAATCTCAAACACCCGGCCAGTGGAGTACATCAGGCATGTCAAGATTGATTATGTCAGTGGTGCGTTTAGTCTAAGTGCCATCTCCGCATCGCAGTCTGGTTACAATGGATCTCCAGTGAACTCTTTCTCTTGCCGTAATGGTGCAATCTGACAGGCTTTTCCCAGTCCATCTCCTGATGTTATCCACCCACTTATAACGTTGTCTGCCTCTTCAACAGATGGCTTCCTCCCTACCCTCTAGTATGGTCTTCAACAAACAGGTGCAGCTTGTTATATGACCAAAATGGGATCAATATGCTGAGCAGCGCATGAGCTGCAGTGGTCAGCGACCCATAGCAGATTGCTAGCGTCAGGACCAGCGAACCATAGCTGCTAAGACCCTTCTACACCACCACGCGGTGATCCTGGATAACAGGCTTCAGTAGGGTAAACTGGCTAAGGAGAGAGGATCGAAGAGGGAATGCTAACCCGGTACTCATAAAATGCTTGCTGAAGTCGAATGTGTTGGACCGAAAGGTACAAATATTGCAGTCAAGATGTAAACTACGATACAACGCATTCCGTTCTCTGGACTACATTCTGCTACTTAAGCCCTTTCAGGGTTTGGTAGTGGCAGATTGACAACGAACGAAGCCAAGCCAAGCCATATGACCAAAATAATGTAACTACCTCCTGATTTAAGTCAGTAATTCTCTGTTCACACCCAACATTCAATCCTTCCAGATTTGTTTTCTTCTCTTTCCAATAAATGCGACCAAGTCGCAAATAAGTGGTGATATATTCTTAGAAAGCGATGACAATAGCGTTGCTTACTACTTTGTTGGCTCTCAAATAATCACGTCTTTCTGCATCATAAGCCTATCGGTCCTTCTTGGAAATCTCGTCTTTATAAATTGTATCTTGCAATTTGGTTGAGAAGAGTTATGCAGTCACTATGCTCCTCTCATGGGACGACAGGTCTGTAGAACATGTTATGGGATGTGTGCTTGGTCTCGCGGTCTGTAGAACATGTTATGGGATGTGTGCTTGGTCTCGCGGTCTGTAGAACATGTTATGGGATGTGTCATTGCTCTCGCGGTCTGTAGAACATGTTACGGGATGTGTGCTTGGTCTCGCGGTCTGTAGAACATGTTACGGGATGTGTGCTTGGTCTCGCGGTCTGTAGAACATGTTACGGGATGTGTCCTTGCTCTCGCGGTCTGTAGAACATGTTATGGGATGTGTGCTTGGTCTCGCGGTCTGTAGAACATGTTATGGGATGTGTGCTTGGTCTCGCGGTCTGTAGAACATGTTACGGGATGTGTGCTTGATCTCGCGGTCTGTAGAAGATGTTATGGGATGTGTGCTTGGTCTCGCGGTCTGTAGAACATGTTACGGGATGTGTGCTTGGTCTCGCGGTCTGTAGAACATGTTACGGGATGTGTGCTTGGTCTCGCGGTCTGTAGAACATGTTACGGGATGTGTGCTTGGTCTCGCGGTCTGTAGAACATGTTACGGGATGTGTGCTTGGTCTCGCGGTCTGTAGAACATGTTACGGGATGTGTGCTTGGTCTCGCGGTCTGTAGAACATGTTACGGGATGTGTGCTTGGTCTCGCGGTCTGTAGAACATGTTACGGGATGTGTGCTTGGTCTCGCCACATGGAAGCATTCCTGTGTGATCAATGTTTTTAAAAATTGTTAACAACCTTTTTTTTTTCCCCCAGTCTGCAGTGAACCGAATAATGTCAGTAGATCTCTTATTGGCAAGGAGTAGTTTGCTTCAGTTAAGCTTGATCCTGTGTTTTCTGTGCCATTTGTCTTTGAAGTTGATCCGTATTTTTGTCTTTATCTCTTCTTATGCAGCCCTGTCGTCAGTTTGGGGTTTGGTCATCCCTCTTTGGCAGCTCTGTCGTCAGTTTGGGGTTTGGTCATCCCTCTTTAGCTAATCCGTCTGCCTCCTCATTACTGCGTGTGCTGTGATCTACTGACTTGTTACTTTATTTCAATTGAAGCTCCTATTCAAGAGTGCATCACAGTGCATATGCATACGCGCGCGCCAAAACGCACACACACAAACACATAACCACACACAAACGCATACACACACACACACACACACACAAACACTTCAGAAAGATCAAGGAATGCCGACGACACAATCAAATACAACAAGGATTAACCGTGACCTTTTTTAGATAGGCCGCCTTACTCATCAGAAAAATCCCTTTGAAACGTCACATTCATTGGCCGACTAAAAAACGGAACTTGCATTTGTCAACTTCAATAGCGTGTTCTGAAATAAATGATGGAGATGAAATTGTTTTCAGGTCAGGATTCTGTGAAATGATCACTCGGATAAGTGTTTTATTGTTTTGTGTACTGTGAATTTGTTTTATTTCTCTGTTTGCAGCATTGATTGGTTGCAAACCTTGGCACAATATGATTTATGTTATTTAGTCAGTCAATGAATATGACGTTACAAAGGGATTCTCCTGTGAGTCAGAGGACCTGTAGCTAAGGTAGGCTGCGAATTGCCCGTGCCATTAAGGTACGCGTACAAACATTGAGAGATGTAACAGTTCCACTAATCAATTATAAATAGCAAATTGCAAAACACTTTTACAATGTGACAGAGAGATGAATTTAATGTAAAAATATCTTTATCATTTACAAGTGCGTGTATCGTTGCGGTGTGCTGCTTCTTGCAACGAAAATGCTGCATTACGCCATCAGGTAAGCAGACTTAGCTTCATTTGGGCCTTGCTGAATTAATCATTTTACACCCATGATAGAGAGGAGCGTGGACGGTTATCACACACACACACATCACACACATTGGATCTGTTCGTTTTGTCAGACGACAGTTATTGTGCTTTTAGCACAAAAGCCCGGGCAGAAATATAGAGACCATGTGTTGTTCATGCAGTATGGTCCTTCTCTCGGTCTGCCTTGTTAGCTCCAAGGGAAAGGTGATACCAACAGATTTGAAACAAGGCAAGCTGCAAAAGCTGCCGGATCAACAGAGCAATGCTTTATCTGTTCGCCTGTCGGGGCTTCACTCATAGACCAGCTGTCAACCAAGGCTAAGGGCCTGGTCTGCCCTGTCACAACACTCAGCTGAGGTTGCCTGTCCTCGCTCTAGGATAAGCCATTGTATCCTATTATGTGTGCTCCTTCGCACATCGTCGGTTGTCAGGTTTGGTAGACAATGACCAACTTTCAGAGTTATCAAAAAACAGGTTGCACGGTCATATCTGACAAGACCCGTCAAGATACGCCAGTATCTTATCTGCAAGGCTTCCCGTGGTTTCACATAAAACTTTTCCTTCTCCTAGATGAGCTGCCTTCCTAGGCTTTCGAGCCCCATCTGCCCGAAACTACTGGTTTTAAGGCACTAGTGGATCGCCTTCCACCCCTTCTCCTGTTAGTCAAAATAGTTCTGCCTTGCGAAGGCCAGAAGATGAACTTTGTTGTCAGAGGCTACATAAGAGCCACGCCTTGGGAGCATTTAGTTCGTGTTGAGAGCTCATCCTAAACCCAGTCCCCGGCTATAACAACATTTAGAATGGTTTATGCTAGATTGAATAAAGCTGTACAAAATTGGTCGCACGATTGTCTAAGTGCCTGGCTTTAGCCATTGTACCTTTCGGCGTTGTTGTCATGGAGGAACCCATGAAGTCTTTGTCAGACACCTCTTCCGTTCACAATATTATTTCTACAACTTAGGGGCTTAGCGTAATCAGGCATTAATCAGAGTAATCTACGTAATCAGCCAGTCGGAAGAGGAAGATAATAAGGAGAGGAGACATGGGAGAAGTGAGGAGGAGACATGAGATAAGGGAGGAGAAGGCAGCGTTGGGGGAAAAAGTAGATGACGATGAAGCTGACAGGAGTAAGGGGAGGGTGAGTGAAAAGTAGCAGAATAAGAAGAAGAGGAAGAGGTGGAGAAGGAAGGGAATGAGAATGAAACCGGGGGGAAGGAGGTAGAGGAGAAGGAGGTAGAGAAGAAGGAGGTGGAGGAGAAAGTGGAGGAAAGGTGGAGGAGAAAGAGGTGGAGGAGAAGGTGAATGACAAGGAGGTGGAGGAGAATGAAGGTGAAGGAGGTGGAGGAGAAGGAGATGGAAGAGGAGGAGGTGGAAGAGGAGAAGGCGGAAAAGAAAGCGGGTGTGAAGGAGGTGGAGAAGGAGGCAGAGGTGGAAGAGGAGAAGGAGGCGAAGGAAGGGGAGAAGAAGTGGAGAAGGAAGCGGGGGAACAAGAAGAATTGGCGAAGGCAAAAAAAGAAGCAAAGGTTGAGAAAGAAGAAGAAGAAGAAGAAGAGGAAGAAGAAGAAGAAGACCAATCACTGGGAGTCTCATTCTGTTCTCTCTATCGTTATCTGATGTCACTAAGCAGTGCAGGGTGAACTGGCAGGTGGAAATCGTCCAAACTCTCGTCAAACTCTTCAATTTGAATCACGCAGGCCCAGCCGCGGCCCACAACAGCTTTTGGGTCTTAGCTTCCCCCCGATCTTCAATCTGAAGAGCTGAGCCGGCGCCTTGAGCCCTATTTTCCGCCGCAGCTTCACCGCGGAGCAGTTTTTAGCATGGCCGTGCTAAATATGACGACATCGCCGGTGCTCACCAGTTTTTTTCCCGTTAAACTGTTCGGGTCCGAAATAGCGCTTCGCTCCCAGAATAGCAACACATTAAGGAGTATTTGATATATGTATTCGTCCCTCCATCTCTTCTCTCACTTCTCTTTGATCGGTGTGGAAGCTAAAATCGGGTGGGACAAGAGAGAAGTGAATTGCTACTGGTAGCTCGGTGGATAACTGCCACGTGTGCTTGCTAGCGAATTGGATATTTAGGTGTTGGTTACTTCTTTAGAAAAAATAACTCTGGAATAACCCTGTCCAACAATCACACTCTTGCACAACTTTCACACGTGCCTTCAGCGTGAGGCACTTCCACTGTACTTTGGTTGGGCTGGCTTCTGAGAGGGAACAAACCTTACATAGGTACATACAGACGAACACATGCAACCAATCACTTCTTTTTGCGTCTTAATATCGCCCAATCGACTACTGCCGGGAGTGGAATATGAGCGCCTACGCCAGTAGAAACAAGTGAGAGAAACACGTAAAATGTGTTTTTTTTTTAAATGCTTGCTGAAGTCGGATGTGTTGGACCGAAAGGTACTAAAGAAACTGTACACTGGAAGAGTGAGACCAGTTCTCGAGTATGGCATTGCGGCATGGACAACAGCAGCGAAGGCGAACTTCGATAAAGTTAACAAACTTCAAAACCAAGCCATGAGAATTATAACAGGTGGCATGAAGTCAACGCCAATTGTAGAACTTGAAAAGATTACAAAACTGCAATCCATGACCGATAGAAGAGACTGCAGAGCCCAGCTGCAGTCAGAGAAACTCCGAAGACTGACGGACCACCCAATGTACCAGAGACTAAACAATTTGGGAAATGGGAAACTAAAGCGGAGAAACTTTGCAGAAATAGCCAAAGCAAAGATGCACGAAGATCCCATAAACGCACTAACCACACCAAAACCCATCACTACTGTACGAAAACCTACCTGGAGGCAGGATATATTTCCAGAGGTGGTAGAAAATATACCAGGTATTGCAAACAAAAACTGCTAGACTGAAAAAGAAAGGAGAGACACTACCCTAAGCTTCATAACGAAAAGCTACCCAAGCATGGACTGGACCCATGCATACACCGACGGTTCTGTAACAAACACTACACAGAACGGAGGGGCAGGAGCATTCCTGAACCTACCAAATGGCAGAAAAATAACACTGTCATTCGCTACTGGTAAGTACACAAGCAATTTCAGAGCGGAGGCAGAGGCACTGAGGGCGGCAGTGGAAGAAATGGTGACACACAGTGAAAATGAGAGCCATATAGTCCTGCTGACAGATGCTCTCGCCGTAGTCACAGCGCTAAAAAGCCAGAAAAACACTGAGCTTAATGACTTAAGAGCAGCACTCTGCAAACTGTGCCAGCAGTCCGCACCAAAAAGGGTAGTGGTACAGTGGGTCCCGTCACACTGCAACATCCAAGGCAACGAGGAGGCAGACAGACTGGCAAAAGAAGGTGCAAGACTACCACAAACAGATACCAGTATGACGTACGAAGAGTCAAAACGGCTTATCAAAGCCAGATACATGACCAAATGGGAAACCGAACATACTGGTTACACCAAAAACGATGCCTATTACCAGTTGAACCGAAGAGAGCAGGTAGTTGTCTTCAGACTTCGCACTGGCCACAACAGACTGAGGTACCACCTATTCAACAAATTGAAGATAGGGTGTACCGACGAATGCCCGTGCGGTACTGGTAAAATGACCGCTGAACATCTGCTGCAGAACTGCCCGACATATGAGGATCAGAGAGAGCAGATGTGGCCATTACCAGTGGAACTGCAAGACAAGCTCTATGGCAGTGGCGAGAGCCTCAGGATGACCGCCGCTTTTTTCGAAAAAATAATGGTTACTGTCTGACTGTGTACGCAGAAGAAGAAGAAGAAGAAGAAGGACCGAAAGGTACAAATATCGCAGTCAAGCTGTAAACTACGATACAACGCATTCCATTCTCTGGACCACATTCTACTACTTAAGCCCTTTCAGACTTTGGTAGCGGG
Source organism: Ariolimax columbianus (assembly GCA_036924085.1). Classification (NCBI taxonomy): domain Eukaryota; kingdom Metazoa; phylum Mollusca; class Gastropoda; order Stylommatophora; family Arionidae; genus Ariolimax; species Ariolimax columbianus. The sequence goes on along the minus strand of JAVGWX010000011.1, from coordinate 38,910,087 downwards.
AGATTGAAAACAAACGATGCGAAACCAAGCCAAGCTATTCCTTCAGTCTATATCTCAATCTCTCTGTAGCATACCCCCTAATCCAAAACCATTTTCTATTTTTTATTTAAAATGTTTGTCTCTGTATTATACTGGCAGAGGCACTAGCTGCTTTCCATCCCGGACCGTAGTCTTTTAGTATCTTAACATTGTTTTGTCGACCGCAAATAGCGTCAACTACACGTCCCACTTGATTACAAAATTTTTTATAACTCTGTCCGACAATCACACTATTACACAGGCTTAACACACGTCATCGTGGTGAGACCCTGCCATTACCACTTTCGTTGGGGTTGACCACTGAGATCGCCCTAACTATCATAGGTAGATACAGACGCACACACGCATCCAAGCACTGGTTAATACGTCCTGATATCGCCTAAAAGACTTCGGTCTGTCCTGAAAAGGCGAGTGCCTCCAACAGTAGAATGCAAAGAGGCAAACCTTTCACACCCAAAAAATAAATAGAAAATGATTCAGCATTAGAGGGTTTTCTAGAAAGAGATAATTAATGAATGCCTACTCTATTTTTTTTGGATGTTGCCCAGCGCAAGGGATGATGGCGACATCGTGAGACGGTTGTATAGTGAGAAAGTGGATGCGCTGGCCGTCAACCTCACTCTCTGGTTTCGAGCCATCTTGGGTCAGTGGCAAGATTTAAGTCAAGACGACTGGAAACAATTCAGAATGCACAGACTGGTCCCACCTCTCTTGATGCCAGGAGGCGCTTGATCGAATACCGTTTCCGTTCATCACTTGAAGAGGCGAGTGCCTTATATATATATTCCAGCTGATGCCTCAAAGCGTACGACAACAAAGAAGTAGTAATACTAGTAGTAGTAGTAGTAGTAGAAGAAGAAGAAGAAGAAGAAGAAGAAGAAGAAGAAGAAAGACGGACGCACATGTAAAAAGAACACTGATAAAAACCGTTGTGCCGTCAAAGATAACGTGGAAGTCGATTCGTGGTGCAATGTAAAGGCTTTTGTACTCCATCGTCATCTAGTCTTTTCTATATTAAACATGCTTTAATTTCTAACAGACAGTTCCCATATGCAGGACGGTGAACTGGAGTCAGCTACGCCTGTGTTTAGGGTCAAGAGCATGATATAGAAGAGGTACAAATTGGTGTCCATTTTTAAATGTGGTGACAGGTAAACAATTATACTATTAAAGATCGTCTTCTCCTTCTCCTCCTCCTTCTCCTCCTTCTTCTTCTCTTCTTCTCCTTCTTCTCCTTCTTCTTCTCATTTTCTCCTTCTTCTTCTTCTCTTTCTTCTCCTCCTCCTCCTTCTTCTTCTCCTTCTCCTTCTTCTTCTCCTCCTTCTTCTTCTTCTCTTTCTTCTCCTCCTCCTTCTCCTTCTTCTTCTCCTCCTTCTCCTTCTTCTTCTTCTCTTTCTTCTCCTCCTCCTTCTTCTCCTTCTTCTTCTTCTCCTCCTCCTCCTTCTTCTCCTTCTTCTCCTTCTTCTTCTTCTTCTCCTTCTTCTTCTCCTTCTTCTCCTTCTTCTTCTCCTTCTTCTCCTCCTTCTCCTCCTTCTCCTCCTTCTCCTTCTTCTCCTTCTTCTTTTTCTTCTTCTTCTTCTACTTCTTTTCATTCCCCTTCTCCTTCTTCTCCTTCTTCTTCTCCTTCTTCTCCTTCTTCTTCTCCTTCTTCTTCTTCTTCTTCTTCTCCTTTTTCTCCTTCTTCTTCTCCTTCTTCTCCTCCTTCTCCTTCTTCTCCTTCTTCTCCTTCTTCTTCTCCTTTTTCACCTTCTTCTTCTTCTTCTCCTCCTTCTCCTTCTTCTTCTCCTTCTCCTTCTCCTTCTTCTCCTCCTAATTCTTCTCCTCCTTCTCCTTCTTCTTCCCCTTCTCCTCCGTCTCCTACTTCTCATTTTTTCTTCTCCTCCTTCTCCTTCTCTTTCTTCTCCTTCTCTTCCTTCGTATCCTTCGTTTCCTTCTCCTCGTTTGTTTTTTCCTTCTTCTTTTTCTTCTTCTTCATCCTCTTCCTCTTTGATAGTTCGTTCTTAATATCCCGCTGCCATGCCCTGAAAAGGGATTTGCAAGTAACAGAATGCCACCCGGGAAACTACGTGCGTTATGTCGTAGTTTACAGCTTGGCTGCGATACTTCCACATTTCGGTCCAACACATCCGACTCCAGCAGGGGTTAATGATATTATCTCTGATAAAATCAAAGTCGACCCAACGCTCATAGTTAATGGGGCTTCTGAACTTGCGCCTCATTTACTGTTCCCCAGTTCTGTTAATTATTTCTCTTGCATCAGTAGCCGATAACTAAACCACAATTACACATGTTAACTATAATGTACTTTCAATCCATATTTAGAAACAGCGTTATTGTTATATCAATAACCAGACGCAACTAGATTTCATGTTTCTTTTCACATCACCGAAGGGAGCGAAAAGGAAAGAATTGTGAAAATAAATATAGGAGAGTTGGCTTGGCTTGGCTTCGTTTGTTCTCAATCTGCCGCTACCAAGCCCTGAAAGGGCTTAAGTAACAGAATGTAGTCCAGAGAACGGAATGCGTTGTGTTGTAGTTTACAGCTTGGCTGCGATATTTGCACATTTCAGTCTAACACATCCGACTTCAGCAATCATTTTGTGAGTACCGGGTTAGCATTCCCTCTTCGACCCCTTCTCCTAAGCCAGTCTGCATTGCTGCAGCCTGTTATCCAGGATCACCGCGTGAAGGTGTAGAAGGGTCTTGGCAGCTTTGGTTCGCTGGCCCTGACGCTAGCAGTCAGCTATGGGTTGCTGACCACTGCAGCTCATGCGCTGCTCAGCATCCTGATCCCGACTGACAAGAGATTTGCAAGTAGCAGGACTACAGACGAAATTCTGCTACTTGCAAATCGCTTGTTAGGGTTTGATAGCGGGAGATTGAGAACGTTCAGGGTTTGGTAGCGGGAGATTGAGAACGTTTAGGGCTTGATAGCGGGAGATTGAGAACGTTCAGGGCTTGGTAGCGGGAGATTGAGAACGTTCAGGGCTTGGTAGCGGGAGATTGAGACTGTTCAGGGCTTGGTAGCGGGAGATTGAGAACGTTCAGGGCTTGGTAGCGGGAGATTGAGAACGTTCAGGGCTTGGTAGCGGGAGATTGAGAACGTTCAGGGCTTGGTAGAGGGAGGTGTGGGACGTTCAGGGCTTGGTAGCGGGAGTGAGAGAACAGACGGAGAACATAAAGAAGACATGTCAGTCAGGGTCAAGGCCTTCACCTTGGCTTCCCCGTTGTCCTTCTTAGAAACGGGCTGTTTGCATGGCAGCTTGGCTAACGATGTGATTCTCGTAGTAGTGATTGACACTAAGACGAAGCCAAGTATAGCACAACCGTCTGAAGGAGCCAGCCCACCTTCATTAGCACGCTCGGGATGTAAAGAAAGCTACAACAAACTGCCCCTTAACGTCCTGTTTAAGGGCGTGCAATAGAGAAAATTCACTCATGGTGGGCATTCAACAGCTACAACAGGATTAGTTTCAGAATGAAATTGTCACAGTGTTCTTGATCTTCATGTCTGGATAAATTTAATGAATACTTAATTACGTATTTACTTATTATGGTAATAAAGAAAAAAAAACAGCTTCGTCGAATGCTAGAACTAACAAATCAATATAGGCTTCAAATAAAGTGCACAAGGTATTGTTATCATCCAAAACGAAAGACAATTTTATTTGTTACCAAATTTTCTTCTTCTTTTATCCTACTGCTTTTACCATGAGGCGTCGCAGAGAGGCGGGATGTGTAGATTTATTGTTATCGCCAAGTGGTGTCGTTAGGTGTAACTTCCTGGGAGTGTCAGAGACAGCCTCGATCCATCGACGTCGAAGTCAGACCCTTGCTCGTGGACCAGAGACCTGCCATAAGATGTGCTCTTTGTGCAGGCTGGTCATAATGCATCTGACTAAATGACCAACTCACTTGATTTACTGGGAGTCAATGTAGGCACTAACTGGGTTTGTCCCCACTATCTGACTCATCGTGGTGTTGTAGATTCGGTCACGGATTGTCTTTCCGGCTGCACTTCTCACACAGCGCATCTTACAGTTCTGGATCTTACTCTTATGGGTTGCTAGTAAGGACCAAGATTGACATTGGTGACACAATGTATAAATAAACAGTGCATGTATCAGCCTCCTCTTAGTTGAAAGAAGCACTCTAGGGGGTTTAAATTCGGTTCACTTTTATAGTGGACACCGTTCGCCTTCTGAATGTTATGTGCAATCTATTTGTCACTTCTACCGTCATCAGTGAACATACTACCTAAGTATTTGAACTTTCATACTTGTTTTATGCCAATGTCACTAATGTGGAATATTCTCAACACTTTGTTCACATGAATTCAATATAGCCTCTGTCTTGTCTGTGTTGATCTGGCTGTCTTATTCGTTACAAGCGAAATGGAAATTGTAAAATAAATTTACAAAATCGGAGGACGAAATACCGAACGAATAATCTTCTCTTCTTTCTTTCCTCTTGGTGACCTGCTTGTGCCTTTCAGCGTCATGTTATGAGAGGTTTCTTAACCGGGCACTAGGATGTGGTTCGTACATGGGGAGTTTCACTGGATCTATTTTTGTTTCTGTTTTCCATCTTTTCTGTGGTCGCCCCTTGGCTTTGTATCCATTGTATTTGTGTGGCGTAGCTTTCTGGCGGATAATATCTAGCGCGTCACGTGGTCGGACAATTTGGTCTGTTGTCTTTTGATGAGGTCTAGCACTGGTACTGTACCTACGTGTTTCCTTATATCTTCGTTTCTGATTTTACCCATTCCTGTTACTCCAAGCAGGCATTTAATGAATGTATTTGCTAATACTGCGGTGTCGTATTTCAGAATGCAAGAGTGTTATTGTGTTTTAAAATTTAAATCCCTACAAAATGGACACACACAAAAAAACAGGAAAGTAAGAACTGGTGACCTACTTTAAAAGCAAAAACAATAGTCAGGAGGCAAAAAGTGATAAATGAAAAGTGTCACTGGTCCGTGAACATTTGTTTTCATAGACCACAGGTGTAAAAAGATTGGCAAACGCTGAACTAACCTGTTTTAACTACTTTGGCATTTGTTTGTTCACCACCCACATACCGGGACTCCGAATGAGAGAAGCCTTTAGAACGAACATCATTCTTATATCACATCCACCCGCCAATAAAATTAATAAACAAATAGGAATGCCTGGTCGTGTGTCCTTTGACCACACGCACACAACCATGGTGACTGTCTGTGGCCTCTACATCTTCTATGACAAAAACTCCCAAACTTTAACTGCGTGAGATGGCTACAGAAGAGTGTTAAGAGAAAGACCATTTTAAATTGACGTCACCACTCACTTCACAAAATGTAACACCCACTATCTCATGTTTCATCTCATGGGAAATATTCACTTCATTTTATCTCACGTCCCACATAGGTTTGCTTGAAATTAGTTACAACTATCACTTTCAGATTTGTACATTGTTATCATTATTAAGTACAATTTTGAAAATCGGTAACAGATAATGTGAGCTAGAATGAGATACAATCACCTTGACATTGGTAACAGATAATGTGAGTTAGAATGACACACAATCACCTTGACATCGGTAACAGATACTGTGAGCTAGAATGACACACAATCACCTTGACATCGGTAACAGATAATGTGAGTTAGAATGACACACAATCACCTTGACATCGGTAACAGATACTGTGAGCTAGAATGACACAGAACAACCTTGCCATCGGTAACAGATAATGTGAGCTAGAATGAGACACAATCACCTTGACATCGGTAACAGATACTGTGAGCTAGAATGACACATACCAACCTTGACATTGATAATGGCAGAGAGAGAGTAAGGACACATTGAGTCAGCTTTATTTTGATAATAACCTTGGTAGGTAAGAGACGTCAAGGTATAAGCGAGTTAAAGAACACAAACACGCGCATGGTTTCTGGGTGCAGCCTGCTCCCTACAGTGTGGCAACAGGTGTAAGGCGAACATAATAAATAACCTTACCTTCTGCGTCTGCTAATCCACATTTTTATAATAATCCAAGTCACACTCACCTGAAACAGATAAAAGACAATAATGTTAGAAAGAGGTAATGAAAAGACGGGGGTGTTGCAGATGTTTGAAAATTAGTAAAAGTGAGAAGTAGGGGTATAGGGCAGCTGCAGGAGAAAGAGGGCATTAATTTCCTTTACGTAAGAGCCTTTATAAGTAGGATCAATAATAGCATGTTCAGGTGTAGACTGAGGAGAGGAAGGTAGAATGGATAAGGCACTAAGATGCAGAAATTCCTTCAGCAGACTTAACCGCTAGTCAGGAATGAAGTGTCCTCTGATGACTGTTACTAAGCCTCAGCTTCTGAGGTGGTGGTGGTGGTGGTGGTGGGGGGGGGGGGCAGTTCCCTTCCTCGCTGCCTTTTCCTTCCCTAAACGTATATCAGGTACCCATTTACAGCTAGTTTCATTGAAGCTGCCGGCAGTAGGAACTGGTTCTTTATCATGAAAATCAAGTGATTTACCGAAGAACGAATCAGCCGCTGGTACAGCAGTGGCAGGTTGAAAGGTTACAGCTTGACTAGAGAGATGCTGGCTAGGGGCTTGTGTGGAGAAGTAGAAGGCGTAGGAGGTCACAGATCGTATGGAATTGAGCCATGGATGCGAAAGGAGAGAACAGAGCGTCTGGATGGAGCGATGGATGGGAGGGAGGACAAGGAGAGAACAGAGTGGATGGAGCGATGGATGGGAGGGATGACAAGGAGAGAACAGAGTGGATGGAGCGATGGATGGGAGGGAGGACAAGGAGAGAACAGAGTGGATGGAGCGATGGATGGGAGGGAGGACAAGGAGAGAACAGAGTGGATGGAGCGATGGATGGGAGGGAGGACAAGGATAAGGATAGGACAGAGCGTCTGGATGGAGCGATGGATGGGAGGGATGGATAAGGAGAGAACAGAGTGGATGGAGCGATGGATGGGAGGGAGGACAAGGATAAGGATAGGACAGAGCGTCTGGATGGAGCGATGGATGGGAGGGAGGATAAGGATACGGAGAGGACAGAGCGTCTGGATGGAGCGATGGATGGGAGGGAGGATAAGGATACGGATAGGACAGAGCGTCTGGATGGAGCGATGGATGGGAGGGATGGATAAGGAGAGAACAGAGTGGATGGAGCGATGGATGGGAGGGAGGACAAGGATAAGGATAGGACAGAGCGTCTGGATGGAGCGATGGATGGGAGGGATGGATAAGGAGAGAACAGAGTGGATGGAGCGATGGATGGGAGGGAGGACAAGGATAAGGATAGGACAGAGCGTCTGGATGGAGCGATGGATGGGAGGGAGGATAAGGATACGGAGAGGACAGAGCGTCTGGATGGAGCGATGGATGGGAGGGAGGATAAGGATAAGGAGAGGACAGAGCGTCTGGATGGAGCAATGGATGTGAGGAAAGACAAAGATAAGGAGATTACAGATATTCTGGATGGAACGATGAATTTGAAGAAGGACAAGAGTAGGGAGATCACAAAACGTCTGGATGGAACAATGGATGTGAGTAAGGACAAGGATAAGAGAGGACAGAGCGCCTGGATAGAGCGATGGATGGGAGGGATGGATAAGGATAAGGAGAGGACAGAGCGCCTGGATAGAACGATGGATGCGAGCGAGGACAAGGATAAAGATATTTTGATATATATGTGGATTTCTTTCTTTTTTTTTAATAAAAAAGGGATGAATTCTTGGAATGAATTACCACAGCAAATAGCGAGGGCCGGGTCAGTTAACACATTCAATAACAGATTTGAAGGACATGGTTATTATTAGACCAATTGGAGTAGAAGGAACTGGTTGTATACAGACTCTGCAGAGTCTTATTAAACAATAAAAATAATCTAAGCTTGCGTGGGTTTTTTTTAAAGGTCATAGATCGTCTGGCTAGAAACATGGAATGTGGGGAGAATGGATATGGCAGGGAAGTTGGAGAACACCTGGCAAGGATCGAGTAAGAAAGAAAGCAGGTATGTCATAGAGGACCTAGTTGACGACAAACGATGATTGTTGAGAAGGACTTGGGTAGGGATGACATATAACTTCTTCTAATTATTATTATTGGCTTCGCTTGGCTTCGTTCGTTCTCAATCTCCCGCTACCAAACCATGAAAGGGCCTAAGTAGCAGAATGTAGTCTAGAGAACGGAATGCGTTGTGTCGTAGTTTACAGCTTGACTGCGATATTTGCAATTTTCGGTCCAACACATCCGACTTCAGCAAGCATTTTTTTAGTACCGGGTTAGCATTCCCTCTTTGATCCCTTCTCCTTAGCCAGTCTGCCCTGCTGCAGTCTGTTATCCAGGATCACCGCTTGGAGGTGTAGAAGGGTCTTGGCAGCTCTGGTTCGCTGGCCCTGACGCTAGCAGTCAGCTATGGGTCGCTGACCACTGCAGCTCATGCGCTGCTCAGCATTTTGATCCCGTATACATGGATCGAATAACAACTGAAGCAAAACAAGAAACCATCACAATGAGCGAGCTCCTTTGTGCGGTTGATAGGATTCTCTTTCTCCGAGAAAATCGTAATATCCTTGACAGGGTCTTCGAGATATTTAATATGAGCATTAGTATAGCAAAGATGGAAACATTGAAAATCAGTAGAAAAGAGAAAACACTAAAAAGTATGGTAAAAAGCATAGAACAATTCAAATTCTTGGGCAGCGTGCTCACACAAGATGGAAGGCTGGGTATATAAATGGAATCAAGAACACATAAAGTAAATCCTGTTTCGTATATTATCTCGCCATTATAAAGACACAAACACATCCCAATGAAGACAAAAAGACAGCTGATAAATAGTATTTTTATACAAAGTCTCTGCTACCAGTGTCAGACATGGACTCTCACCAAGGCACAAGAAAGACAAATCATGGAATACGAAATGAGGTGTTTGAGAAAGGGGGTCACAAGGCTAGACAGAGTATGAAACGAAGTAATCAGACAGAATGTGGGTGCAACACCGTGCATGGATTACATAGAAAATCAGAGAATAAAATGGTTCGGAAACCTGACAAAATTGCAACCAAAGTTACCAGCTACGCGCATCTATAATACCAGACATCGGGTTGTAGAGCAGGAGAAGAACCAAGAAAAAGATGGATGGATGGTGTCAGGATGGATGGATGTAGTCTCTGAAGAAACAAGAAATGACAACAACATCGGCGATAAAGCTGGCACACGATAAAAAACTACACCTACCCGCGACGTCTAACGACACAAGTAGATGATAATGATGACACAAGTAGATGATAAATGATGACAAAAAGATGATAATGAAAAGACTGTGCTGTGATTAAGTTGAAATCTAAGTATTGTAAGACTACGTGAGCTTATTTTACTTGAACATTTTCTGTTTCAAAATTTTAAAAAAGAAAGTCTGGAGCGAGTGAAATAGGACAGGGGACAGGGGACAGTTGATGGTAGGTATTTACGCTATCAGCGTGGCATTAGTGGATACCGTTTTAAAACTACTTGGATGTACTTATGTCCCGATCGGAATTATTATAAGATTATAGCATGTGTTTGCTTTAAGTGTTTCTAATTCAGACGCAGTGGAAGAAATGTTCGCAATGAAAGTACAGGCGCTGTATAAACAGGAGACTAGGAAAGAAGGACACATATTTCAACAATCATTATTTTTAAACATTCAATCGAAGCCCTCTTAACTCCCCGTGCAGCCTCCCTGTGGAGCAGAAGGCTCGAACATGCCAAGTCACCAAACATTGACCTGGCTCTACATGTTTAAGTTTGTGTGTGTGACTTGAAGTATCTACAGAATGGGATAGCCATCCCCATGCAGAACCCTCCATAGTTGTCTATTACGAAATGCATGGTTACAGTGTCACCATACTATCCTTCCCTCTTTGACCCGGTAAGACGTAAACCAGTTTTATGTCGGTAAAGTACCCACTGAAAGCATGACGGTTTTCATCAGACTTTGTGCTGCTGTGTTTTGGCCCCAGAAAATGTCTTCATGCGGCCCTTTGTTTATAACAAAATAATAATACACATATGCTCGTTTCGTTATCCAATTGACTTGCATGCGTTCAGTGGCCCGTTATCTTGACAGAATGCGGCTCTTTTGTGTGGACTGTATTTGAGACCGCTAATGTATCACAAGTGAACCTATCAACGGGCATGCCTGCAGACAAAATGTGTCTCCCGGCCCGCTGAAAATCACTAGGGCCGATGGGATCCGTTCCATACAAAGCGGTGCGAGCGTCGTGTGAGCAAGGTCCACGTCCAATCGGTCCGCTGCCACCTGCTCTGCCTAACTTGTCTCTGTCAGCTATCTCATTGATCATGCCAGAAGTCATATGTTTCTCACATCACAGCACCGGCCGTTACCTCGGGGAAGCAAACCCTTAGAAAATGCAGGAGGAAGCAGACCCTTACATAAAATTCATGCTGAAGTCGGATGCACTGGGCCGACAGGCGCAAAATAAAAATCACAGTCCAACGCACACCGCCTTAGGGATACGAGAAAATAAGGCGAACGCAAAAAAAATAAAAATAAATAAAATATGTTTCTCAAAACTGCTTTAGCTCGGCACTCGACATCGCACACCATCCAAAGCATCCCGCTGCCCTCTGTGCTCGGGAGGAGTCACGGCAAACATCTAACTTTTCACCGAGGCTGGAAGGAAAACCACAGCAGAGCCTAGCAATATTCATCTAAAATTACCAAGAGCTAATCTCTCAGAGATGCTGATTATTATTAAGAAGAAGTTGTTTTCCTCTTTTAAGTATTCGCCTCTCTGTATTCTACTGGCGGAGGCACGCCCTTTTCCACCCCTGGCCGCAGCCTTTTAGGTAATATGAAGACGTGTTAAACCAGTCGTTGGATGTGTGTGTGGCTCTGTATGTACCAATGCTAGTTATTGCGCTCTCATAGGTCAACCCAACCAACGTGCAATAGAAGGGTCTTACCCTGAGGGCGAGTGTGAAGGTTGTGTTAGAGTGTGTGATTGTTGGACAGAGTAAAATGAAACAATGTGTGTGGCAAGAAATGAGAGGAGTGGCGTTGTGATCCAATTTGAAAGAAGAAGAAAAGCAAGAAGAAGAAGACGAAATGAAAAGAGCAGGGGAAACAATTCGGAAAACAGCAACAAAATTACCGATGTGCGTAGATTAAGTCCCTTGCAATCTTCAGCTCAGCCGTTTCCAGTTTATAATGCCTGTACTCGTAATATGTCTGCTTAAATGGGTGACTTGCGCTACAATTCGGATTTAAGTGAGGTAGAAACTGCGCATTTTTGTCAACCTCACTCTCTGGATATAAGCTACTTTTGGCCAGTGGCAAGATTTTATCGAGACGACTGGAGATAGAATAGGATGCAGATTTTTCATCATGGTTTACTCCCAAAGCCTTTCCCTTAAACAGGTATGACAAGGGATGCCATCTATAGCTGTATGTTGTGCCTTTTCCATAACCACAATAGATAGTAGGGGCATCTCTCTTGGGCCGTGTTCTAGTCCATTTTAGTCGTGTCTAAATTTCACTCACACCAAAACCGACGCTGTTTGCAGCTAGGGCGAAGGCAGCCAATCTCGTTGGCATAATTGCACCAGAACAACATATGTTTAGCAATTTACATCAAACGGTTCAAAATTATAGACACAAAACGAAATAGGAAAGGCAAGTTGAATGATCATTGTCAATGGCACATTTTGGTGGCATATGCCAGTGACAACCTTCTTCCTGTAAGTTCGATCATTAGCTGCGCTTTTTTCTTCTCTACAGTCGAGGTCCAAGCATCGAAGTTCATTTTCACTGGCTCTTCTCCTGGTGTCTCTTAGGTCTATCTCTCTTCCTCTTTCTCTGTTGACTCCATGCCAAAGTCTGTCTGGCCATATTGGATAGTGATTTCCGCAGCGCGTTCTGTCCAACTAATATTCCTAGGATTAATGTGTTGCCCCATTGGTTGCTATTGGCTCCTTTCCTATAGGTCTTCGTTCCTCACCATGCCTTACCAGCAGATATCTTCCTTATCCTCCGTATACATGTATTGCCCAACGACTGCAATTGCCTTTGTCGTTCTTTGAGTTTCTTCTCCGCGCATGACTACTGACCTGACATGGAAATTGAACAATCTAACTTAGAATGGCTTGGCTTCGATCGTTCTCTATCTCCCGCTACCAAACCCTGAAAGGGCTTAAGTAGCAGAGTGTAGTCAAGAAAACGGAATGCGTTGTGTCGTAGTTTACAGCTTGACTGCGATATTTGCACCTTTCAGTCCAACACATCCGACTTCAGCAATCATATTTTTAGTACCGGGTGAGCATTCACTCTTCGATCCCTTCTCTTTAGCCAGCCCGCCCTGCTGCAGCCTGTTATCCAGGATCACTGCGTGAAGATGTAGAATGATCTTGGCAGCTCTGGTTCGCTGGCCCTGACGCTAGCAGTCAGCTATGAGTCGCTGACCACTGCAGCTCATGCGCTGCTCAGCATCTTGATCCCTAACTTATAATTAGTCTTTATATCCCTGGATTTCCATATATCAGTTGTAGAACTGGAAGAAAAGTTCCTCGCAGCCTTGTGTAATACGCCGCAGGGAATGTATGAATTGATCATGAAAATATGAATTACAATTGTCAGAACTGAAGTTTATTTTCATAGTAAATATTAACCTATTTCTACTATACTTTTTTGTGTTATGTATTCGTTGTTGCGCAACATGACGCCGGCAGTCTGATCTTGAAAGCTGATGAAATTAGAGAACATTACGCCGGAAAATATTATATTGTGGGCCCTTAAAATAAGGGTGGGCGGCAAACACGATTCAGGGGGTGGGGGAATTGCAATTAATGACGACTGAGCCGCCCGTCTCACGCCACGCGGCGTATGGGAAATATGGTCTTAGGCCCACATTATTTGGTGACCAACGACATGTAATGGACAATGTTGACAGTGTCCCGCCTTTTTGGATTTTTTTTATGGTACCCAATTACTGAGGCTGGGTCGACCACGGGAGTCGGTCTGCGACCGGGAAAAAATTATGTATCCACTGGGAATTGAGCCCTGATAGCTTGGCTGGGAAGCTAGTGCGTTATTGTGCGATTAAATAAATACGAGTGATCCTGAAATGGTAGGCGCCGCCAGATCATCAGGCGCCATGGAGACCTGGCGCCGGAGATTTGTTGTGTCCTGGTGTATATCCCCAGCTTCCACATCTAATGTTGCCCTTTGGTACGATGAGGCTAATGTCTGGTCAGGACAACACACAGATCGGAGAATGTTAGCCAGGTCAGGAGAAATATACTGACCAAGATCCTCACCTGACCTCATCGTTGGTCGTCCCAGAAGCAGGCTGTTGTCGAGGAAAACAGTCTGGCAAACAAGGTGAGGTTCGGCGTGATCTCTGTAGTAGTGAGCGACACGCAGATGAGGATAAGCATAGTACAACCAGCTGTAGGATCCAATTCCACCTTCACCAGCACGATCGATATGTGAGGAAAGCTACTGCAATCCGTCACTTAACGCCCTTTTCAGGGCGCACATAACAATAACCTACTCATTGTGGGCATTCGAAACAACAACAACAACAACAAAGTGTTGCCCTTTAGGGGAATTTCGAAGCTGCTTCACTACCTTGAATCCAAGCATGACCATGCGCAATCGGGATTGAGGAAGTAGCAGTGAATGAGCTGACAGCAGCCAGCGACGCATATAGATCAGGGTAAGTAACCTGGAGCTGACAAAAACACTATTCCACATTCAAGTTCCAGCCCTTAAAACAGTCAACACCCATGCCGTCTGGCTGAGAGAAATTGGAACGTAGAAACCTGGTCACAAAAATGATGTGCTGAAAGCGGATGTTCGGGCCAAAGGACACATATTGCGCAGCCCAGTTGTAAACTACTACACAACATCATAACTGCATTTTGACGAGCAGGTACCGTGTTAGCATTCCCTCTTCGACCCCTTCTCGTTGGCCAGTCACCCTTGATGCCTCCTGTTTTCCGGGATCTCCTCTTGGAGGTGGAGAAAGGTCTTGGTAGCTCTGGGTCGTTGGCCCCGACGTCAGCAGTCAGTGTTGGGTCGCTGGCCCTGACGTCAGCAGTCAGTGTTGGGTCACTCGTCCTGACGTCAGCAGCCAGCGTTGGGTCGCTTGCTGCTACAGCTCAAGTATTGCTCAGCATCTTAATAATAAAGTTCGCGTAGGCGTCTGAGGCCCGTTGCGTCGGTCGGCCACATCTATGACCCCCTTCTGCGGCGTGGTTCCAGGCCTCGTCCAGAATGGAGATGGTAATTGCTATCTGCTGGAGCCCTGCTGTGAGGGGACGACCTCATCTGCACCTCCAGCAGGACGGGAGAAGACTTTCAGCGCCGAGGAACGACTTGTGTAGTATCCTGTAGGCCGGGGTTTCGTGGCCAAGCCGTACAACTTGACCGAACAAAGAAAACGGCGGCGGTTAAGTGTTTCTGAAATTGGGAGGAGGTCTGTCTTAGTAGAGAGCTCCACGTTGCAGATGTACTGGTGCCATCGGATGCCCAGGATACACCGCTGGTTGCGGATGGGGAGGCCTCCAGTCTTGACATGTGCAGGACTGAGACCAAGCAGCACTGTTAGAAGCGGATTTTTTGTTTCAATGGAGATCTTGCCTTTACTTCACACATGTCGGAGGTCGTGCATATCAGATGCAGTTAGTCTGATCAGCCTTGAAAAATCTAAAACATATATTGATCTCGGCCTTATTTCAACAACTCTTCTGTAAAATTCATGATTTCACTGATGATGCTTCAGTTGAGATGATACTTGGAAAGCATGGTAATTAGATCGTTCAGCGTGCTGATCTGTTGCATGTGATTTTCACTCGAGATTAAAGGAACGATACTACCAAGAAGTGCAGAAGGGCTAGAGCAGCTAATTTCAGTCGTAAATGGACATAGTAAAGATCAAAATCTGTTTATAAACATAAATAAAACAAAGATAATGACCACAGACAAAACACAATGTCAAAATAAATTTACAGTGGGTGGTGAGGAAATAGATCAGGTCACACATTTTAAATATCTGGGCTCCAGAATTGACAAAAATGGTGACTGATCGAAAGAAATCAGAAGAAGACTAGCCATGGCGATGCAGAGACTGCCAGAAGAAATTACGACAGAGCATCAACAAAATGATAAAAGTAAAAGTCTTGAGAGCCTGTGTTTTTCCTGTGACAGCTTATGGCTGCGAATCATGGACGATTAACAAAACTTCCAGACAAGCAATCGAATCCTTCGAGTCAAAAAGTTACAGAAAGACCCTCAAAATACCCTGGACAGAGAAAAAGACAAATGTAGACATTCGGCAAGAGTTGAGCATAGAGAAAGAACTGGTTTATCAATTCCATTTTGGCTAGAAAATGCAAATACTTTGGTCACATCAAGAGACACAACGGTCTTGAGAGAACGGTGATGGAAGGTATGGTTCCAGGCAAAAGAGGAAGGGGTAGACCAAGAAGACGATGGCACCAAGATATACAGGAATGCCTGGGTATGACTGTGGCGGAGGCTATAGTTTTGGCAAGAGAACGAGTTTCTTTCAGACAGACTGTGATGGAAGCGGCGTTCTTTATAAAGGACATGCTTACATGATGATTAAATGAAGGCTGAAATGGTAATAATGTTACATTTAATTAAATGGTTGTTTCCCTTTACTGGAAATTAAACGCGAATACCATGTTTGTAATCCTGCAGTGAAACTGTCCGTCACCGGTGAGGAAGACCATTCTTCTCTGTTCATCAATTTGGAACATGTTCAGCAGTCGATGAGTTCAAAGGTGACTAAGGAGCCCGATGTTGATCTGAAAAAGCACCGGGATGTGTGGGTAGGAAATGTGTGCCTGGTGTGAGGGATTCATTTCGCGGGCTTTTCTTGCCAGCGTCCATTGCTAAGCCGTTGATATGATGGATGCCTCGCGTGAGGATCAAGTCAAGAACGATAACACACACCACCAATCCTATAGATAGTCAAACAACTACAGAATACTGTGAACAAAGAGGTCTGGTTGAACCGATGGGTAATTGGAAATTACTGGGAGAGAAATCTACAAACACATGGCCATCTCAAAACTCAAAGACAACATCAACCTCCTGAAAAGGGGAGACTAAAGCACCATTGTACGACTTCGAACTCAACACTTACAACTTGACAGCCACTTGAACAGAATCCAACCAGAACATACCCCAGAGTGCCGGCTGTGCACACATCCCTATGAAACTGTTGAATACCATCTTTTTGAATGTCCGGCCCTTGCTCGTGTTAGAAAGGAGCTTCTTCCTACGAGGTCAGACAATTGGATCACTTTGTACGGAACTAAACAACAGCTTACACACATGAGCAGATACCACTAAATAGCATTGGGCTACAAGGCAGGAGCCCATACGCCGCTGAATCAATAACCAACCAACACACCAACTAACCAACGAAGAGATGTACACCCAGAGGCTAGATCTTCCTTGGCAATATGCCAACCGGTTTTAGTGAAACCTTACGAGTGTCTTTGACGCCCTCTTGTGGCCATCAATGGAACATTTACCATTCTTCATTACACATTTTAAAAAGTATGTAGGGCAGTCAATGGGCTGAAACGCGGACTACTTTAACCACGCATAAGATGTTTGAATGCATCAGAAAAGCATCATGCTAAAGTCGGATACACTGGGCGACAGGCGCAAAATAAAAACCACAGTGCAACGCACACCACCTTGTGAAATAGATAAACAAGGCGAACGGGAAAAAAAAATCAAAAACAAGCAAAAGAAATCTGAAAAGCATAGATGCTATGAATACCATATCTTTCTAGAATGCTGGTATATGGGATCTTGTTCTCCCATATCTTTCTAGAATGCTGGTATATGGGATCTTGTTCTCCCATATCTTTCTAGAATGCTGGTATATGGGATCTTGTTCTCCCATATCTTTCTAGAATGCTGGTATATGGGATCTTGTTCTCCCATATCTTTCTAGAATGCTAGTATATGGGATCTTGTTCTGCCATTCGATTTCCAATACAGTTCCGAAGATGCATGTGTGGAAGTGGTTAATTTTGTGTGTGTTTTTACACGACTCCTGTTTCCAGTCCATGTTCCACATGCCTACAGCAGCACTGGAATTTAACTTAACTTAACGTCTTTATACTGGATTAGAAGACTCTGCAGAGTCGGTACGCAACCAGCTTCTTTTACATTTCCATGATATTAAAAACTATGCACATCCAATTTATTCCTGTATGCATTCAATGACCATGCCTGCCCTATTTCCTGTGGCAATACATTCCAAGCATTTATCCCAGCTCTGTAAACCTTCCGCTTCATCTGTAGACTAATACCACTTCGATGCCCAACATTTGTGTATAGTCTGTCAAATGTGCTGTTAGTTTTAGAGATCCTATCGCACAACTCATCAACAATGTCGACGTTCTGGGATAGTGTGCTACTAAGGTACGTGAATCAGAGTGGTATTTGTTGTTGCTGTTGTTGCAGCTGTTGTTGCTACTGCTGTTGTTGTTGTTATTGTTGCTGTTGTTGCTGTTGTTGTTGAATGCCCACAATGAGTACGTTTATTCTTGTGTGCGCCCTATAAAGTGCTTTAAGTGGCGGGTTGTAGTAGCGTTCCTCACATCCCGAACGAGCTGGTGAAGATGGAACGCGAACCTCCAGGCGGCTGTGATACGCTTGGCTTAATCTGCGTGACTCTCACTACTACGGGGATCACGTCGACCCACTTCTCGTCAGCTAGACTGCCTTGAAGACAGCATATTTCTGGGGAACGCTAGATGGAAGAGTGATACAGATCTTGGTCAATACATTAAGTCTGACCCTGACTCGTTGTCCTGGTCAGTATGTTGTGAGTGACCGGACCGGCATGCAAGTTCCTCAAGTACCCTAGCAAAACTATGGTGCTTCACAGAACAAAGTTTGATCACTGCTATCGATACGCACCTGTCGATTCAGTTGTAAATAGGTTCAGTGTGTACTGCTAGGGACGGGATGGCAGTGAGGAAGTCAAGTGGAAACTACCACCTCGTAAAAAGAAACAAACAAGTACAATAAAGTATCTAACACTTCATCTGTGCCAACAGTGTCTATTGTACGACGTTTTTCCATCCTACAGTTCGATCAAATTCCAGACTTTGTTTTGGGTTAAGCAACCCTCAAAGTTATTTCTCTCAGCCCCTTTTTGATTCCAGACTTTGTTTAGGGTTAAGCAACCCTCAAAGTTATTTCTCTCAGCCCCTTTTTGATTCCAGACTTTGTTTAGGGTTAAGCAACCCTCAAAGTTATTTCTCTCAGCCCCTTTTTGATTCCAGACTTTGTTTAGGGTTAAGCAACCCTGAAAGTGATTTCTCTCAGCCCCTTTTTGATTCCAGACTTTGTTTAGGGTTAAGCAACTCTCAGAGTTATTTCTCTCAGCCCCTTTTTGAAATACATGCTAAATAATGTGCGTACACTTCTCTTGTGCTTTCTGTTGCAATTTGTTTTACGCGAAGAAGTAAGCACAACTCTCTTCGGTCAGCTTTGACAACATGCACGGACGTTTAGTTGGCCCATTCATTCCAGCCCTGTAAATGGCCGAGGGATGCACTTTGGAAGTATTACGTCCACACATCAGCTACAAGAGAAAATCCGTGAATAATGAAGAATTCGGATAACTGTGGCTTGTACGATAACAACAATGGCTGACTTGTATAGGAATTTGGATTAAAGTGAGTAAGGTTTGCGCAATTTCTCAACCTTACTCTCCCGTCCTGAGCTGCTTTTGGCCAGTGGCATAATTTTATCAAGACGACTAGAGGTAACACAGTAAGCAGATGTGTTTTCTGGGTTTACTCTCGAAGCTTTTTCCGTAAACAGATAACCCGCAAGGCAGCAGAGGCGTGGCGTCAAATAGTGTGTTCTGTTTCAACTTTTCTGAAGGGCAACTTTAACAACACCAAAAAGCATTTTTTCTTTGTAAAAAGTCTGCTGTTCTGGATTCTACTGACGAAGGCTCGGCTCTTTCAACCCCAGACGCAGTCTTTTGGTTTATATCAGGTCGCACTGGCCAGTGTATAGATGCGAGTGTGTATGTTTCTAATGTGGACGTTTTGACCACTGCATGGATGTGTGTATGTATATGTTTGTAATGTGTTCACTGCAACAGTTTTTGCAGTACAATAGTTTTGTCAATCTTTTCTATCTGTATGTGGAAAAGTGATTATACCGAGAAAAATCCCCGACACGCCCAGCCATACTGATCGAACCCGGTAATTTGGGCCTACAAACCAAGCTTGCACACGATTCACAGCCCTGCATCAATGACTCACCATTAAAATACCGATCTTATTTATAAGAAGGAGATCCAAATGTTTCGTAGAGGGATGTGTGTGACATATACGAGGCCAGCACTACTGCCACACCGATGACATGTCATAATTTGACACTAGCAGTGTAATCTAATCTTCTTCTTCTTCTTCTTCTTCTTCTGCGTTCGTTCTCAATTTCCCGCTACCATACCCTGAAAGGGCTTAAGTAGTAGAATGTAGTCCAGAGAACGGAATGCGTTGTCGTAGTTTACAGCTTGATTGCGATATTTGCACCTTTCGGTCCAACACATCCGACTTCAGCAAGCATTTTTTGAGTACCGGGTTAGCATTCCCTCTTCGATCCCTTCTATTTAGCCAGTCTGCCCTGCTGCAGCCTGTTATCCAGGATCACCACGTGAAGGTGTAGAAGGGTTTTCGCAGCTCTGGTTCGCTGGCCCTGACGCTAGCAGTCAGCTATGGGTCGCTGACTACTGCAGCTCATGCGCTGCTCAGCGTCTAATCAAAACAGGATAGAAGACTCCCCACCTTATGACATTGCACTTTCAGCTATTCACAAATGTCTACTAAGCGTGGAGTAGGTTTATGAGTATGAAAGAAAGCTATGCAATAAGCAACTAGTAAATAATCAGGAATAATTGTGAATACAATAAATAAAAGGCGAAGAAGAAGATGAACAACCACGCTAAGAGAGAACAACAGAAACAAGACGAAAATGAAGAAAGAGGAAAAAGAAAACACAAGAAATAATAGAAGACAAATGGAACGAGTAGAGAAAAATTACAATGAAAGAAAAGACAACAAGAACTAAGGAAAACAATAAGAGAAACAAAAAAATAGAGAATGAAAGAAAGTAAAATAAATTCCAAAAAGTAAGTAATACTAATAATAATAATTTTACAAAATATAGAAAACAATAATAACAAACAGAAGTTGACAAAGATGGAGAAGAATGAGGAAGGAGAAGAAAAAAGAAGAAGAAAGACGAAGATAAAGAAGAAGGAAGAAGAAGAAAAAACAAAAAAGAAGAAAGAATAATAAGAAGAAAAAGAACAAATTGGAAGAAGAAGAAGAAGAAGAAGGAGAAGGAAAAGAAGAAAAAAAAGAAGAAGAAGGAGAAGAAGAAGAAGGAGAAAAAGAAGAAAGAAGAAGAAGAAGAGAAAGAAAAATAAGAAGAAAAAGATGAAGAAGAATAAAAAGGACAATAAAGTAGAAGAAGAAAAAGAAGAAGAAAAAGAAGAAGAAAAAGAAGAAGAGGAAGAAGAAGAAACTGCAGGTGTGCAGCACCTGTGGAAGTCAGATTACCACCTCAACGACCGAAATAGCTGAGTTGTCAGACATGACACAAATCAGTGTTAACCACTACAGGAGGCGTCTCATCTAGATAGACGAGTCTGGGAAGAGAAGAAAACAAAACCAAAACACATAGTCGAGTCTTGGAAAAATTGAAAAAACACAACAGCTCCAACATTCGATAGCCTTGTGGGTTTTTCCAAGTGCATCTGTTTTTTTTTATTTTAACAGTTTATTTTATAGCATGCACACGAGTTCATTTCTGGATCTTGACTGTTAGTTTATTACCAATCCGTGGTAATGTAACGCGGCAGACAATGTGGTATATAGGGCTTACCTGGGTCAGTACAATCTGTGACGTAGCAGACGTTACTGCTGGTCGGAAGTATTAGAGACTTCGGCACTGCCGAAGACGGGTGTGTCGGACCGAAAGGTGCAAATATCGCAGCCAAGCTGTAAACTAGCGACACAACGCATTCCGTTCTCTGGACTACATCTTGCTACTTTCAAAGTCCTGTTCAGGACTTGGTAGCAGGAGATTGAGAACGAACGCAGAAGAAGAAGAAGAGACTTCAGTATACAAAGTCGCAAAATAATATTTATACGTATGGTAAGAAACTTCGTAAAGGGAAAAGCAAAATAGAAACATTCGTTAATGCCAAAAAGGTATCCTCAAGAACAACGAACAATAAATACAGAAAAATATGATAACATCAATAGCTGCATTGCTGTTATATTCTTATTATATGTATGATATCGAAGCTTCTTGTTGAAATCAAATGCGGTAATGAGGTTCGATCCGCCAATTAAATTTATGCCGCTTACTTCGGACTCTGAGACAGATCAGACAGACGTTAGAGCAATAATAGAGTGATGAAATAATAATGCTAATAATTATATAATAAGGGGATTGGATGGACATAAGATAAACAGAAAGGTGTACATCGACAGCTGCAGACGTTTCAAGTACACATAATGATAGCAAGATACGCAATACCCATACGTACATACACTTAAATATACACACATACAGACACACATACAGCTCGAGTACAAACGCAAACAACTATACAAACATATATTAGACATTATGACACGAACATATATATGAACATACACACATACACCAACTCCCACACACACACAAACACAGACAGAGAGCGAGAGAGAGAGAGAGTGAGAGAGAGAGAAACGGGAACATTAAAACATTAAATACATACGAACGTAAATACATACAAACACAAAGCAAAAAAACACAAACGCATAAACATATAAATAAATATACAAGCGCATTGTAATGCGCGCGCACGCTCACGCTCACGCACACACGCACACACACACGCACACACACACACAGATATATATTTACAAATTAAAAATGGAACTGGTGAATGCAAGACATGAAGGGACATGCATTCATCAAATCACACAAACACAGATATACTTCCTTGAAAACATCTCTAAACAAGGATCATTTACCTGTCGTTACCTGGGATAATTATGAAAATAATTTACTGGATGAAACAGGGAGACATTCGGCATCCAACATTGTTTCGGAATGTTGTGTGAGCAGCGATATCACGCTAATATCGCTGGACTGGACATGCACAAGGGCTAATTGAAAAGGAATGTCTTTGAGAAGATTATTTCGTTAATGTGCAACGCATGAGTTATACATTTTCTTAAAGCTTGAAATGTCATTTAGGTGATGTGTCATTTTTCAACGTAGTAACATCATCCCTGTACAGACACAAATATCAACGTCTTGACAAGCTGTTGCATTTCTTCGAGGGAATGAACATCAGACCTCTACCGAAATCAGGCACTCACACCTGTATGAACCTGCTCGTCAAAAGCGTAACAGTGTCCCTTGAGGTGTTCCTTAAGCTTCAGGCAGAGGGAGAAGTCACAAGGTGCCAGATCGGGGGCTGTACGATGGGTGTGGCAGAATGTCGTAAAATTTAAGACTCTGGACTGAGGCCACTGTGCGATGGGTGTGGCAGAATGTCGTAAAATTTAAGACTCTGGACTGAGGCCACTGTGCGATTGGTGTGGCAGAATGTCGTCAAATTTGAGACTCTGCAGTGAGGCCACAGTATGTCGACGAGCATTGTCGTGCTGATGAATTGCGCGCGTCAGCATGAGAGAAACCTATTTCATACTGATTTTCCTTTACGCAAGCAAGGCATGGATAATCTGATTGACTCACTCAATTGAAAACAAAAGCATTGCAGATATATTTCTCTGCTTGACACGGCAAATTGGCATGAATCGGTTCGTTTGCGCGAGCTTGGTGCTTTCCATCGACAGGTGTGATCTATCGTCCGCTGCAAATCTTGGCACTGAGTTTCGTCGTGGCTGAATTGTCGCCTTTTAAAGTCAGTTCTCTCTTCCTGTCAGTACTGACATGCACACAGATGGTACCATATACCGAAGTCATTCTTCGATGAATGTCAATGGGCACACAACATTCCGCCGCCAGAAATTCAATCGAAGCACATTGCTGCAACCGTATGTCCATGTAGGATGCCATTTTAATGTCTGATGTGCGCATGCATCACTTTCAATGCGCATGCCCGTATAGTCACTTCATTAGAGATCATTTTCACAGAAGTAAACCGTAAATGTTTTGTTCAGACCACAATGGCCGCCGGGTCGACCCAGCTTTAAATTGGTACCGGTTCAGTCTGGGAAGTAAAGGCGACCGGCGTGATGCTGACATCCTCATCCACTAATTGCCTTGGGTTATATAATATGGGCCTAACACCATATATCGAATGAAAAAAACTGTGGCTTTGAGCACTGTTGTCAATGATAACATTCGCTCTCGTAGTAAGCATCCCTAAAAGCATAGGGACACGTTGAACAACGCTTTGGTACACGGGTTGATCACCTTTGGTACACGGGTTGATCACCTTTGGTACACGGGTTGATCACCTTTGCAATGACGACAATGGCTGACCAAAGACCTTGATCCGCTTTGGTACACGGGTTGATCACCTTTGGTACACGGGTTGATCACCTTTGGTACACGGGTTAATCACCTTTGCAATGACGACAATGGCTGACCAAAGACCTTGATCCGCTTTAGTACAGTACTGCCAAAGATAAGGACGAACTAGAATGTTGCTGGCTTCCTCGCAAACAGCACATTTGCCGGACTGATACTGAGGATAATGTGAATGTGTGTGAAGTGTTCAAACACAAAGCTTCGGTCACATCCGTGTGACAGTTCCAGCTGGAG
Organism: Ariolimax columbianus; assembly: GCA_036924085.1. NCBI lineage: Eukaryota > Metazoa > Mollusca > Gastropoda > Stylommatophora > Arionidae > Ariolimax > Ariolimax columbianus. Next base: position 38,886,183 of record JAVGWX010000011.1, on the reverse strand, counting down.
CATGGGTGTTTAGGGCAAGGGAGACTGACTGGGCTGGCAATTCTAAGAAACAAAGGTTGCCTGAATATGTTCAGTTAAAGCTTGACTCTACCACATCCGCATTGCACTTCCACCCTGCCCTCTGACATGCCATCGCGTTTGTCCTCACTCCACCAATCTCTGCCCGTTTCATCCCTTCACAAAATCCGCCGATCTATTTCCGCCATACCACCGTCTTCCACCACTATCACCGTTAAAAATATTGAAGCATTACGTCTTTAAGTTGATGAATCGGAGTTTCGTAGATTATTCGGTCGTATCCCTTGAATTATAATATAATGTTTATACGTGAAATGTAGACAAATGATCACATGTCTATAACTCTTGTGGAAGTTGATAAGATCTGGAAAGGCTCAGTCCTTCTGTTAGCAAGTTTAACGTCGTTTATATATATATATATATATATATATATATATATATATATATATATATATATATATATATATATATGGGTGTGTGTGTGTGTGTGTGTGTGTGTGTGTATTTTTTTCACGTATACACGCATATCCATAGAATTACAAAGATACGTTATACCTGCGTTATGCATTGCTATTTATATCAAACAAATCAAATGTGTATTCTCGAGTGTCCTATTTCACGCACGCATACACACAGAGAGAGAGAGAGAGAGAGAGAGAGAGAGAGAGAGAGAGAGAGAGAGAGAAAGAGAGTAAGGAGGAGAGAGAAAGAAAGAGAGAGACAGAAGGAAATAGAGATTGAGCAAATATGAGGTATTTAACTTGAAAGTCTTGGCAGCCCTTATTCATTGGCTAGATTAAAATAGTGTAAAGAGTGTGAGAGAGAGAGAGAAAGAGAGAGAGAGAGAGAGAGAGAGAGAGAGAGAGAGCAAATATAAAGGATTTAGCGATTAATAACTTTGGCCACAATTAGTCATTGGCTAGACTGAAAGAGTGTAGAAAGAGTACCGTTGAGAGAGTGTCAGAGAGAGTGAGTCAGAGAGAGAGAGTGTCAGAGAGAGAGAGTGAGTCAGAGAGAGAGAGTGTCAGAGAGAGAGAGGGAATCAGAGAGAGAAAGACAGTGAGTCAGAGAGAGAGTGTGTGTCAGAGAGAGAGAGTGAGTCAGAGACAGAGTGAGTCAGAGAGAGAGAGTGTCAGAGAGAAGGAGTGAGTCAGAGAGAGAGAGTGAGTCAGAGAGAGTGTAAGAGAGACAGCGTGAGTCAGAGAGAGATTGAGTCAGAGAGAGAGAGAGAGAGAGTGTCAGAGAGAGAGAGTGAGTCGGAGAGAGAGAGTGAATCCAGAGAGAAAGTGAGTCAGAGAGAGAGTGTGAGTCAGAGAAAGAGAGTGAGTCAGATAGAGAGTGAGTCAGAGAGAGAGTGAGTCAGAGAGAGAGAGTGAGTCAGAGAGAGAGTGAGTCAGAGAGAGAGAGTGAGTCAGAGAGAGAGGGTGAGTCACAGAGAGAGTGAGTCAGAGAGAGAGAGTCAGATGAAGAGAGTGAGAGAGAGAGAGAGAGAGTCAGAGAGAGCGCGTGCATATATGAGGGATTTAGAGTTTAATATTTTTGGCCAACATTATTCATTGGCTAGATTACATGAGTGTATAGAGAGGAGAGGGGAGGGGTAAGAGAGGAAAAGAAAGAGAGTGTGCTTAATTGTGATTCTCCCCCCCCCTCCCCCCCCAATCCCCTCTACGTGCCGTGTTTCCAAAGTCGTCTCCATTCATTGCCAAGAAACAACATGATATGATGTCACGAACAAAGTAGCCCGCCAATTAAATGCGTTTTCATCTGACAGGGTAAAGAAAAAAAAGAGGAGTAGAGTGGACATAGAGTGGAAAGATGAAGAAGATCTCGTCAGCGTTTCTAAATTTGCAGAATTGAGATTGGGGGGATGGGCGGGAAGGGAGTGGAGCGGAGGCGGACTGGGGGCCCCCATATACCAGAAACGCGCTCATTGTGAACGGCCATTGAAGGGTTAATGTGTGGTGTGTATGCCAGTGTTAAAGACAAAAATATGACTCGAGAGTGTGCTAGGTGAGATTCTAACATTCTGTTAATGTGTGGTGTGTATGCCAGTGTTAAAGACAAAAATATGACTCGAGAGTGTGCTAGGTGAGATTCTAACATTCTGTTAATGTGTGGTGTGTATGCCAGTGTTAAAGACAAAAATATGACTCGAGAGTGTGCTAGGTGAGATTCTAACATTCTGTTAATGTGTGGTGTGTATGCCAGTGTTAAAGACAAAAATATGACTCGAGAGTGTGCTAGGTGAGAAGGATAGCATGAGATTCTAATATTCTGTTAATGTGTGTGTGTGTAAATGTGTGTGTGTGCGTGCGCGCACGTGCGCGTGTGTGTGATATAGAGTGTGTGACACAGAGTGTGAGATACACAGAGCGTGTGATACAGAGCATGTGATACAGAGCGTGTGGCATAGAGTTTGTGACAGTGACTTACACAGTGTGTTATAGTGCGTTATACGGGACGCATAATGCTCGTGTCTGATACAGAGTGTGTGTGATACACAGAATGTTAAACAGAATGTGTGTGATACAAATTATGTGATACAGTGTGTGTGTGTGTGTGTGCGTGCGTGCGTGCATGCGTGCGTGCGTGTGTGTGTGTGTATGTGTGTGTGTGTGATATAAATTATGTGAAAAAGAGTGTGTCAGATAGATATTATGGGAAAAAGTGTGTGTGATATAAATTATGTGAAATACAGTGTGTGTGATATGTTATGTGATACAGAGTGTGTGTGATATGTTATGTGATACAGAGTGTGTTGTTATATTACGTGAAACAGAGTGTGTGTGTGATACAATTTACGTGAAATAGAGTGTATGTGATACACATAACGTGAAACTGAGTGTATGTGTGTTATACAAAATGGGAACATGGTCAGAAAACTAATAAAAAATCTGGAAATAAGGTCAGAAACTAATAGAAAATGGAAATAAGGTCAGAAACTAATAAACAAAATGGAAACAAGACTAGAAACTAATAAACAAAATGTCAACAAGGTCAAAAAACTAATAAAGAAAATGGGAACAAGGTCAGAAAACTAATAGAGGAAATGGGAACATGGTCAGAAAACTAATAGAGGAAATGGGAACATGGTCAGAAAACTAATAGAGGAAATGAGAACATGGTCAGAAAACTAACAAAGAATATGGCTAGATCCGAAAATTAATAAAGAAAATTTGAACATGGTCAGTAAACTAATAAAGCGAATGGAAACACGGTCAGAAAACGTCGAAATAAAGTGGGAACATGTCCAAAAGCAAAAAAAATCACTCCAAGAGAAAATGGTAACATGGCTGTAGAACTCAGAGATGAAATCCAACCAGAAATAGACTGAAGTGAGTTAGAGAAAAGCAAAAGATGCATCGATTGACAACTAATTTGGTTACTTTGATTTGACCGATTCCCAGGATAGAGAGTTTTCACTTGTTCCGTACCAAGTAGTGGAATGTGCATCTTTTGTTAAAGTTGTTATGTGTCTCAGCATAAATTAACGTCATTACCCTAGTTTAGAAGTCTCTACAGAGTATGTATACAACCAGTTTATTCTACTCCACCGATACTAAGAAATAAATGTGAGCTTACGAGCGATTTTTAATGCATTAATTGACCCTGCTTCCACCCCATCCTGTGGAAATGTATTCCAAGCATTCACTCTGACTAAAAAATGGTTCCTGATGTTTAATCTGAACCTGTCTTAATTAATTATGAATCAGAATAATCTGAAGCTGTGTCCTCTAATTCTTGTAGGCGAGTGTACTTTGACAAACTTGATATAGTCTAATGTATCCTTTCGTTGATTATCTTATGAACATGTATCAAGTCACCTCGAATTTTCTAGACACTGTAGGCCACCATTTTGAGACTTTCCTCATAACTTTAATTATGGAATCCCACTATCAGTTGTGTCGCTATTTTGTATACTTTCGAGCATGTTTATATCCCCTCTACAATAAGCACTACACACTTGAACACAGTAGCACTCCAATCTAGATCTAACTAATGCTTTATATATTTTGACTATCACTTCCATGGTCCTATATTTAGTATTTCATGTTATCATACCTAACATTGCATATACCTTTTTCACTGCTACCTGGACATGCTCAATCACCGTACCTGTATTAACCAGTAGGTCCCTGTCCTAAATATGGTTCTCTCCCATCCTGTAATTATATTCCATATTGGATCGACCCATATGGATGAATAACAAGACATCCCGTTACGGCCACAAAGTCTAAAAATGATAATAAAAAACAAAAACAACTAACATATTACACAACAAACAATAAGAATATACTCGACCAAAGGTTAGAAACAGTCATGAAATACGGGATTGAATAAGGTGACGTAGGCACAACGAGGCAACAAATAGGGGCAGCCGTTGAATGAAATGCTATCTTCTTCTTCTTTTGGCCTTACTATATCTGCAGGCCAGTCGCCATGATGAAGTCTGTAGTCTTCACCAGGTCGGAGCGGCTGCCCCACAACTTTTGTCTCAGCTTCGCACCCTCTGGCCAGGTCTGGCATCTCATTTCCCTATAGATTGGGCCTTCCTGTAGAATATGCTCAGGGTTCTGGCATCCTGTTCCCCATGGGCACTCATCAGTGTGTGAGATCTTCAGTCGGTATAGATGTTCTAGTAGTCTGCAGTGTCCAGTTCTCAGGCGAAATAAGGACGTTTGTTGTTTTCTTTTGAGTTGGTGAATTGGGTCTGATGTACTGCTTATATTTCTGTCTTCTCTTCATTTGTGTATATACTGATTTCTGATGGTGTTCTTGATTTCTCTGTATGGTACTCGATGATTAAATTGTGCCTTTTTGCTGCCATTTTTTGCCAGAGGCTCAGCTCTCTCGTTTCCCGTGATTCCGCAATGGGAGGGTAGCCACTGGAGCGCTATTGTTGAGGATCTCTGGAGCTTTTCCAGTTCTGCTCTGATAACAGTGGTTCGTTTTTGTTTTGTTTTTTGTATTGTCTCTAATGAAATGCCTAAAAATAAATCAGAGCTGCGATGATATTGTCGGGTCAAAAGTCGGTAAAAATATACATAGCTATGGTTGTAGCTTCGATGAAATCTTCTTCCTCTTCTTCTTCTTCTTCTTCTTCGTTCATTCTCAATCTCCCACTACCAAATCCTGAAAGGGCTCAAGTAGCAGAATGTAGTCCAGAGAACGGAATGCGTTGTGTCGTAGTTTACAGCTTGGCTGCGATATTTGCACCTTTCGGTCCAACACATCCGACTTCAGCAAGCATTTTTTGAGTACCGGGTTAACATTCCCTCTTCGATCCCTTCTCCTTAGCCAGTCTGTCCTGCTGCAGCCTGTTATCCAGGATCACCGCGTGGAGGTGTAGAAGGGTCTTGGCAGCTATGGTTCGCTGGCCCTGACGCTAGCAGTCAGCTATGGGTCGCTAACCACTGCAGCTCATGTGCTGCTCAGCATCTTGATCCCGCTTCGATGAAATGATTAAATAGTTCGCACGCTTGGAGGTCATGAAAGAAGAGCATTGAATTAGTCAGATTTACCAGCAATATTTGTAGAAGAAAACATTAATAAGAATTATGAACAATCTAGTACGAATGGAGATACATTGGGGTGGGCATACCGTGAGTTACTGCACTTGATAATGTCAACCCATGTGACGCCACTGTGTGCACGCGTGCATGAAAGAGAGTGAGTGTGAGAGAGAAAGAGAAAGAGAGAGAAAGAGACAGAGCAAAGAAAATGGAGAAGAGAGTGATTGAGAGAAGAGAGAAATAGGTGGGAAGTTGCACGCCAGTGTCCAAGTACCACTGTATAACGATCGCTCTTCTAAATGGCGTAACGGTTTCAGAGCTTAACTTGTCTATAACGATAAAAGGCCCTTGCGCGTTCGATCCAGTCTCGACACGATTCAGTCTACCAGTTGTAGATGGGTACCTGACGTGCCCTTAGAGACGGAGAGGCAGTGACTGAGGAAATGTGTAAACTCCCCCCCCCCCCCATACCCCTCTCAGATTAAACTTGAAACTAACACGTCATGTTCGAGGCAGTAACTGCTTGCACATATAGTAATAATAAGTGCGTAAACACAGTGTTTGTGTATATGTCTGTTAATCAATCAATCAATAATATTCAATCAACCCCGCGCGGAGCATCGGTCCTCAACAAATAATCGCCTTGAGCGTCGATCAGCTGTACCATATCTGTTCATGACCGGCAGGTGATCTCTTTAATTGACTACACTTCCAGTAACTAATGTACTGCAAAACTTACACAGTGGAATACACTACAAGAAGATACAGGCAGGCATTAAATACACTGTCCAATACGTCCACATTATAAACAGATACACACACGCATCCATACACTGGCCAATACGTCCACATTACAGACACACCCATGAATCCATACATTGTGAAATGCGTCGTGATATTGGCCAAAGGTGCGCATTGTCGAATGGTCGCAATGCGTGCATGCTGACAAAGAGGGCAGCGAATCGAATCCTAGCTAAGGCATATGTTTTCTGTTTGAGGCGAAATAAACGATGCCAGCGCACGACGTTGGGACAGTAGTGGCCAAGCGATCTGCAGTCCAGAACCTTTAAAGCTCCTCGACTCTCCCCCCCCCCCCCCCCCACCCCCCAGCAATGGGAATTAGGTAGACGACAGGTTTTAAAAAATCGTCCAAAGAACTACGCCTCCAGATTAGGGAAAGCCGTGTCTCTGAAACTATAACCCAGAATTGTAAACCTTTACACAAACAAAAATCCAGGCGTGTCGCGGTCTACCTATCTTTCTCTTCCCCGCCAGATTCATAATCAGACACTGTCCTGAAGTTGTTTTTGTTTCTCTTGAAAATACTTTATTGTTAATAATAATTATAACAATTTTAAAATATGTACATAGTAATGGTAACAACTGTCAAATGTGTACATAATAATGGTAACACTTTTCAAATCCGTACATAATAGTGGTAACAATTTTCAAATCTGTACATAATAATGGTAACACTTTTCAAATCCGTACATAATAATGGCAATAATTTTCAAATCTGTACTTAATAATGGTAACAATTTTTAAAAATATATCCATGTTACGTGAGGTGAAATAAGGTGGACAATTTCCCATGAGATAAAACACGAGGTGGTGCGTGTTTCATTTTCTGAGGTGAAAGGTGACATAAATTTCAAATAGTGCTACATAAACTTACACCAGCAAGCCACCCCACGCTGTTAAAGCTTGGCTTGGCTTCGTTCGTTGTCAGTCTCCCGCTACCAAACCCTGAAATGGCTTAAGTAGCAGAATGTAGTCCAGAGAACGGAATGCGTTGTGTCGTAGTTTACAGTTTGACTGCGATATTTGCACCTTTCGGTCCAACACATCCGACTTCAGCACGTATTTTGTTAGTACCGGGTTAGAATTCCCTCTTCGATCCCTTCTCCTTTTCCAGTCTGGCATGCTGCAGCCTGTTATCCAGGATCACCCCGTGGAGGTGTAGAAGGGTCTTGGCAGCTCTGGTTCCCTGTACCTGATGCTAGCAATCAGCTATGTGTCGATTACCACTGCAGCTCATGCGCTGTTCAGCATCTTGATCCCTTGTTAAAGCTTGAAGGAGAGGGGTTGTGGTGGGCAATCCCAGCCATACATTTGTGTGGACAATGGACACCTGGGATCGACCCGGAATACACAAGAATCCTTGCTGATAGCTACACCGATTGCACGACTCTCTTCCAACCCTTCACAGGTAGGAATACCCATTCAGAGAGGAGTCCGTCATGGAAAAGTCACCTCAGCGAGTCATTTTTTCCGCATGCCTGGAATCTGTCATCAGCCGGTGGGACTGGGAAACCTTTGGCATCAACATAAATGGCAGGCTGCTAAATCACTTTCGCATTGCGAATGATCTAGTGCTTATCACGGAGGCAGCCACAGACGCCAATGAAATGCTAGCAGCGCTCCACCGAGAAGGAAAGAAATCGTGACTCGAAAATCATGCGCAATCGATTCGCTTCCTGCGACCCCGTTTTCCTAGAGAGAGACCCGACGACGTGGGCGAGTAAATCTACCTTGGGTGCCTGCTCAACATGCAGTACGACCTAAACCCAGAGTTGACAAGATGGCGTCGTCGGATTGGGCGGCTTTTTCTTCGATAACGTCGGTACTGGACAACATCCACGACCAGAGCCTGCGCACCTCTTTATTCAACTCCGCAGTATGACCTGCAATATGCTATGCGGTGGAAACATGGTCACCCACGAAAAAGATGGAGTCCAAACTCAGAGTGACCCAAGCCTCTCTCGAGAGAGAGACTCATAGTGGGTCTCACACTTCACAGCCAACACACAAAAGGTCTTCACCACAAGGACATGCGACAATTGCCCCTGGTGGAAGACGCAGTTATATATGCAGCACGGATGAAACATCACTGGGAGTCGGAGGTACGGCATCCCGACCACTTACTGCGAAGAACAGACGACCAATGGAGCACAGCGACAGCCATATGGTACCCCAGAGACAAGAAACGACCACGGAGGCGACCACCATCATGTTGGTCTGACCCCCTTGCACCTCCCCTTCCCCCCATCCCTAACCCACCCACAACAACATTCACGATGCCTCAGATGGGCGACTCATTATCCTCTGGTCCACTGTGGCCCAAGACAGAGACCGTTGGAAGAGAAGTAGGGACCCACAACGGTGTAACCGCCGCTGACGAACGGGTCGTCCAGTAATGGACACCCGACAAGGAATTCCTTTATTATGTACTCATTATTTTGTGTTGCTAGTGGTTGTGGGGTAGAGGTTACAAACAGTTCGGTCAAGTTCATCCCGTGACGTCACCACTACTGATACCTCCACAATTCGGCGACCATTCTATCGGCCAACCGTAGCAAGTATTTAAAACTTTCATCAGCATACAAGGCCTAGGGAAAGGCACAAATAATTTAGGTAGAAGTATTTAAGTGAAATTCGAATTTTGCTCGGGCAGCGGCCGTGTAGCGAGGTTTTTTTCGATTTCTAACTGCCAAAGGGATTTTTTACGTGCTAGACAATGAAAACGGGAATCCAATCTCACTACCCAGAGATCAGAGGAATTTTTACCAGAAGATGCAAGTGAGAAAAATCCCGAGCTCCACTGTGATTCGAACCCGCGACACCCGGCATCCGAGAATATTGAGCCCTCTTAGCCTTAGCCTCAGAGACAATTGATCAAGCATATTTATCTTTTTCTGAAGTTGATTGATCCTGGTTCTGTGTGAGTAAACTTGTGTTCACGTATCCCCACCGCGTTGAGATATGTTTATATTACAAATAGCAATTAGTGAACGTCCGACGTCAGATGGCAGATGGTATGAAAAGCGCATCTCAACTGATGCCACAAACCCACGGACCTTCAGAAATAGTATTGGACTTAGCGAAACGGTTAGCAGAGATTTGACATAGCCCAACTGTCCATGAATTTCAAAACGTCTAAGAGTGTACAATACACGTCTCTTTGTAGATCAATCTCTGCTGCTTTCAGGCGGTACCTTCTATATCTTGATACCCATCAATTATGTGCGTGTGTTTGTGCGTGCGTGTGTGTGTCTGTTTGTGTGTGTGTGTGTCCGTTTGTGTGTGTGTGTCCATTTGTGTGTCCGTTTGTGTGTGTGTGTGTCCGTTTGTGTGTATGTATGTCCGTTTGTGTGTGTGTTTGTATGTGTGTGTGTGTCGGTTAACAATACAATAAGATGAAGAGACTAATGTTCGGTTGGGGAAAACATACTCATCAGGCTAGTCAGGGTAAGGTGAAACGTACTTATTAGACTATGATAGTCAGTGTCAAGTGAAATATACTGATCAGGCTATGTTAGGGTAAGGTGAAACATACTGATCAGGCTATGTTAGGGTAAGGTGAAACATACTGATCAGGCTATGTTAGGGTAAGGTGAAACATACTGATCAGGCTATGTTAGTCAGGGTAAGGTGAAATATACTGATCAGGCTGTGTTAGTCAGGGTAAGGTGAAATATACTCATCCGACTATGTTAGTCAGGGTAAGGTGAGATATACTGATCAGGCTGTGTTAGTCAAGGTAAGGTGAAATATACTGATCTGGCTATGTTAGTCAGTGTCAAGTGAAATATACTGATCAGGCTATGTTAGTCAGGGTAAGGTGAAACATACTGATCAGGCAATGTTAGGGTAAGGTGAAATATACTGATCAGGCTATATTAGTCAGGGTAAGGTGAAATATACTGATCAGGCTGTGTTAGTCAGGGTAAGGTGAAATATACTGATCAGGCTAAGTTAGTCAGTGTCAGGGGAAACATACTTATTAGGCTACGTTAGCCAGTACCAGGTGAAACATACTAATCAGACTATGTTAGTCAATGTGCCAGGTTAAACATACTGATCAGACTATGCTATAGTGAGGGTCAGTGAAATCGAGGAAGCGAAGTGTAGGTCTTGGTCAGTATACTTTACCTGACCCTAACTAACATACTCCAGCAGTGTATTTTTTTTGGCACTGACTAACATAGCCGATTTGTATATTTTACCTGAACCTGACTAAAATATTTGATCAGTATGTTTTTCCCTGTCCCTAACATTACCAATCAGTTTTACTGGCCAGATGCTAGCCTCTTCTGCCATGTGCCCGGCTTAAAGTGCCTGGCCTCACAAAAATAAGACAAAACCAGAGCAAAGATAACAAACACCGGCGCCGGCAACAAATCCGTTGCGCTTGTGTAAACAGGAGCTTCAAACACAATTGCTGGCAAGGCTGAATGTTAGAACTGGCTCTAAGGAACGGGCAATACGATTAGGCTGTAAATGATAGAATAGTCTAGAGCAGGCTTTCTCATCCAAGTTTAAGTGGAACACAAGAGCACAGTGGAAGATCGGGATTGAATTAGTTGTTCTATAAAGACAGACACACACACATACAAACACATACAAATAAACACACATAAAAACACACACACACAAATAAACACACATACAAACACACACAAACACACACATAAACACAAACACACACACAAACACACACACAAACACACATACACACAAACATACACACAAACAAAAACACACACACACACAAAACACACAGAGACACATACACAAACACACACACAAACACACACATAGACACACACAAGCACACACACATAGACACACACACAAGCACACACACACACACACACACATAGACACACACAAGCACACAGACACACATAAGCACACACACAGACACACATAAACATACACAAAATCACCAGACGTTGTCTGTGTCATTGCATAATTTCAAAAATGTGTGTTTCTTTTCACATTGTCTTCAACGATTCCTGTAGCTCTCACTATTCAAATTCAATAAAAACCTAGGCTGCACACTGCGTGGTGATTGTAGGGATTGTTGTTTGCGAATGCCCACAATGAGTAGGATTACTCTTTTGTGCTCCCTGAAACGGACGTTAAGTGGCGGGTTGCAGTAGCTTTCCTCACATCCCGAACGTGCTGATGAAGGTTGACCAGAGTACTCCTGGCGGTTGTGATATGCTTCGCTTCATCTGCGTGTCACTCACTACTACAGAGATCACCTCGATCCCCCACCTCGCTAGCCAGTCTACGAACATGTCTGATCAGTATATTTTGCCTGACCCTCACAAACACGTCTGATCAGTATATTTTGCCCGACCCTCACAAACACGTCTGATCAGTATATTTTGTCTGACCCTGACTAACACGTCTGATCAGTATATTTTGCCTGACACTCACAAACACGTCTGATCAGTATATTTTGCCTGACCCTGACAAACACGTCTGATCAGTATATTTTGTCTGACCCTGACTAATACGTCTGATCAGTATATTTTGTCTGACCCTGACTAACACGTCTGATCAGTATATTTTGTCTGACCCTGACTAACACGTCTGATCAGTATATTTTGTCTGACCCTGAATAACACGTCTGATTAGTATATTTTGTCTGACGCTGACTAATACGTCTGATCAGTATATTTTGTCTGACCCTGACTAACATGTCTGATCAGTATATTTTGTCTGACCCTGACTAACACGTCTGATCAGTATATTTTGTCTGACCCTGACAAACACGTCTGATCATTATATTTTGTCTGACCCTGACAAACATGTCTGATCAGTATATTTTGTCTGACTCTGACACATATGTCTGATCAGTATATTTTGCCTGACCCTCACAAACACGTCTGATCAGTATATTTTGTCTGACCCTGACAAACACGTCTGATCAGTATATTTTGCCTGACCAAACGTTATTCTTCCTCCCCTGATTGTAGGGGTAAAATATCTTTAATCATCCGCCCTATCAATCCCACCAGCAGAGTGCAGAAATGGGAATAAACGTGGTCATGATGGCTGATAGGCTAGAGCCCTTCCTTCTCGCAGAAAACCTTGGTGGATCAATTATAATGATATTTCTTCATTTGTTTCAGCTGTAGTGGAGAGTTCTTCAAACACAGTTTTGTGTAGAGATTCGTTTACGTGGGCCAGTGATCAGTAAGCAATCGGATATTCATATAACAGTCTTGCAGGACTCAGTGGCGTCGATGTAAGGTGTCTGTCTCGGGTGCCGGACGTTGTGTGTTTAAAACACGGTATAGACCGGTATTTTGTTCCCGTGGATCTTCTGATAAAAATTTCACTGACCTTCGAGTAGTGAGATCCGACACCCGGATTAAGATGGACTCGCACATTGGTAAAAACCAACCTCCAAGAAACTGATTTTATACAGACTATATAGAGTCTTCAAAACCAGTATAAAAGATGTTATGTTAAGTTTTAAGTTAAGTTAAGTTCGGATATCTGTGCTGCTTGCCTGCACATTCCCATTGGCGATATAGCCAATTTGAGCCGGTGTAAGTGACTGTTCAATCTGTTCTGGCCCGTTCTCAAGCGGAACAGAAGCACATGTTCTGCTCGATCAAGACAGTGATAGTTGTCTTAGGTTTGGTCAAGTTTCCTTATGGCTTGTTAATCACACTATAGTTATTGTTATTATTATCTTAATTTCTATCAAAGGTAAAGTTAAATATTCCGATCAGAAACCCACTTTACTTCTTTCTTCGTAGGGGCCCTTTAAAACAGGCTGGGCCACATCACTGTGATCAATAAGGTGGGTGTCGACACTGCAATGTCCATAATGATGTGCTAACTGAGGAACCTCGCATTGCACTACCGCCGGGAAAACCCCAGTCCAAATACGCTTTTGGGGGTTAAAAGAGCCAATGTAATCGACAGCAGAGAGATCGAAGGTGATGCACAGGGAATGAGATCACAACTGTCAACGTCTCATAGCTGGCCTCTTGCATCAAGGTATGCCAACAAGAGCTGACCTATTCTGTCTCCAAGTGCCGACTCAGGAAACAGGCTGCACTCGTGTAAGCAAACCTTATATACAAAAAGAAAGCTGAAATAGATGTGTCGGGTCGAAATGCACAGATATCGCTGTAAACTACGACACAACGCCACATTGTCATTATCTGGCCAGGTGAAACATACTGGCCCCACTTTACTTTCTCATAGGGCTCCTTGAAACAGACTGGATACAGTAACATGATCAACGAGGTGGGGATCGTCACTGGAATCCCCATAACGCTTAACTAATTGAGGAGCCTCGCATTGCACTAAAGGTAGCCACATACATACTCTGTTGATTCCCTTCCTCGCTCCATTTTTCGTTACCTAGCCGTCAGTCTGGTACCCATTTGTAACTGAGTCTACCGGAGTTGTCGATAACAGGAGTTGAGCTTCGTACAGTAATCATTTAAAAAGTGAGTGCTCTACGACTGTGCTAATCAGCCGCTCTCGCATTGCACTACAGCCAGATGAAATGGGATTTCATTATCAGTCCCGAAACATGAAAAGGTCATTAGGGCACCAATACTGCAGATCGTTGGCCCAGTCGCCGCCACTAAACTTAGTTTTGTGCCAGGATATTTGTTCTACCTACGGACGTTCCCGTCCACTCTCTGATGTTGTCTTCGCATCTCTTTTTCAGCCTCCCTCTCTTACGCTTCCCAGGTACAGTAACTTGCAGGATCGTCTTGGTTAACCCACACGACCTTGAGACATGCCTATACCACGTGAGCTTGGTTAATCCAGACGATCTTGAAACATGCCTATACCATGTGAGCTTGGTCAACCATATCTTAAAACATCCCCATACCATGTGAGCTTGGTCAACCCGGACAATCTTGAAACATGCCCAAACCATGTGAGCTTGGTCAACCCAGACAAGGGATCAAGATGCTGAGCAGCGCATGAGATGCAGTGGTCAGCAACTCATAGCTGCCAAGACCCTTCTACACCTCCACGCGGTGATCCTGGATAACAGGCTGCAGCAGGGCAGACTGGTTAAGGAGAAGGGATCGAAGATGCAATGCTAACCCAGTACTCAAAAAATGTTTGCTGAAGTCGGATGTGTTGGACCGAAAGGTGCAAATATCGCAGTCAAGCTGTAAACTACGACACAACGCATTCCGTTCTCTGGACTACATTCTGCTACTTAAGCCCTTTAGTGTTTGGTAGCGGGAGATTGAGAATGAACGAAGCCAAGCCAAGCCAACTCAGACAATCTTGAAACATTCCCATACCATGTGAGCTTGGTCAACTCAGACAATCTTGAAACATGCCCATACCATGTGAGCTTGGTCAACACAAACTATCTTGAAACATTCCCATACCATGTGAGCTTGGTCAACTCAGACAATCTTGAAACATTCCCATACCATGTGAGCTTGGTCAACTCAGACAATCTTGAAACATGCCCATACCATGTGAGCTTGCGTGATTGTACTATAGTCAATGGGTCTTTATATTAGCCGACCTCTCTCTTAACGGTGAGCTGAACTGACTTAATCGTGACGTGGTCTAGATACGAAAAACTGAGGATTAGACGCAAACATATTATCTCCATTGCACAAATTCTTGGCCCAAGAACCGGTGTCAGAGTCCAAATTTCGCACACCTAAAGGTACACGGAAGTGATACGTACATACATTAAACTCTACTTGGATTTCAGGTTGATGCTTGTGTCCCTCCATAGCGGCCTGGGTCTGGTCAGATCAGCCGTGGTCATTGCTGTTCTTGCCTGAATCTTAGTTCTGGAACCTTTCGCGTCCGTCAATGGGTTGTGCCGATTTGGGAATGGCAGCCTCGCTGTAAACTACGACATGGTTTCAGGACAAACGCCGAAGAAGAAGAAGGAGAAGAAGAAGAAGAAGAAGAAGAAGAAGAAGAAGAAGAAGAAGAAGAAGAAAAAGACAGCAAAGGAAGGTCATTGGAGTAACATTTATTCAAAGTGGCTTCCAGCAAGAGCTAATCATACCTTAAGCACTTCATCTCATAGGGCAGTCTTTGTTACGAAACCACCTTTGCCCTTTCTAGTACATGTGAACTTGAATGCCAACTATGGCGGGAGAAAAGTTCCCACTAGAATTGGGGGGGGGGGGGGGGGGCAGAGAAAGAGTAACTGATTCACCCAGCATAACGCGCGCGGGCTTTGTGTGGTGACGGGGGAGAGAGAGTCGAGGGCAATGTGACCTGGTGAGTATGAATGAACACCGGTGCTGGCGACGTGTGGGAGGATCAGGGCTTAAGAATAGCGGCACAAAGAGGGGAAAACGAGAGGGATGAATCAGTATCGAACACACTCACTCTCTGTCCTCCTTTCACTCTCGATGTCTGCCTCGCTCGCCCACGTGGAGACTCGAGGAACAAACGACCAACCGCGTTATGATCTGATTTGATCGCTTGTGTGAATATCTCGAGCCGTGTACTGATAGAGCCTGGTTCTTATAATCTGACGGGAGACGGGGTGAGCATGCACTGCTTCGATCAGTTCTCATCTCGTATATTAACGTCATGTTGTGCTTTTGATTATCTATTACGGGTGTAAGAGTATCTCAGCGAAGGTGTGCAGCTTTCGACCGCAGATATATGTGTGTATCTGGGAAGGAAGACTAAAGTCCGGTCAGGCAAAATACTGATCAGCCATGTTAGTCAAGGTCAGGCAAAATATACTGATCAGACATGTTAGTCAGGATCAGGCAAAATATACTGATCAGACATGATAGTCAGGGTCAGGCAAAACATGCTGGACAGATCCCTCACCATGGCTTCCTCGTAGTCCGTCCTGGAAACGGGATGTTTTCATGGCATCATGGCTAACAAGGTGAGAGATCGACGTAATCCCCGAGGTAGTGAGTGACACACAGATGAAGACAAGCATTGCACAGCCGCCAGGAGGACACCGGTCCACCTTCATCAGTATGATCGGGATGTGAAGAAAGCTACGACAGTCTACCACGGCACACAAAAGAGTAAACCTACAAAATATGGGCATTCAACAACAACAAATGTATCACAGAGAGATTCAAACTAAATACCAGCGTGAACAACCAAGCTCTTTAAAATCAACATCATCATGGAGCATGCCCGTTGGAGAATGCCGATCTCACAACAGGGGATCTGTGAGACTCTCTGGTCAGAACGTTGCCTTCCCAACAGGCGATCTGTGAGACTCTATGGTCA
Source organism: Ariolimax columbianus (assembly GCA_036924085.1). Lineage (NCBI taxonomy): Eukaryota > Metazoa > Mollusca > Gastropoda > Stylommatophora > Arionidae > Ariolimax > Ariolimax columbianus. Next base: position 38,869,627 of record JAVGWX010000011.1, on the reverse strand, counting down.
GAACGTCGCTCTCACAACAGTGGATCTGTGAGACTCTCTGGTCAGAACGTTGCCTTCACAACAGGCGATCTGTGAGACTCTATGGTCAGAACGTCGCTCTCACAACAGTGGATCTGTGAGACTCTCTGGTCAGAACGTTGTCTTTAAAACAGGGGATCTGTGAAACTCTCTGGTCAGAACGTCGCTCTCACAACAGGGGATCTGTGAGACTCTCTGGTCAGAACGTCGCTCTCACAACAGGCGATCTGTGAGACTTTCTGGTCAGAACGTTGCTCTCACAACAGGCGATCTGTGAGACTCTCTGGTCAGAACGTTGCTCTCACAACAGGCGATCTGTGAGACTCGATCTCTGTTCAGAACTCCCGCCTCTGTCGCTGTCATCTTCAAGACCTCCGTGATGTCTTGTGTCCATCTTCTCTTCGGCCTGCCTCTGTCCGGCTTTCCAGGCACCATACCCCCCAGTACCGTTCTCTTCTGGCTATTATGTCGTTTGATGGGACAAACAATTTATTTAGCTTTCTGGACAAGTTATTGCTTATTAGCCAATTTTCCTCGATATCCAGTTCTTGTAGCTTAACTGCATTTTCCCTTTTCGCTATCCATGGTATTATGAGCACCCTTATGTATCATTTTAGTAAACAAGATTCAATCTTTTTCTGAAGTATTTGTGTGGTGGCCCACATTTTACATCCGTACGTTGGCACCAGGAAGATGGAAGTTCGCAGGATTGTTATGTTCCTCATTTTGTTAGAGTTTTGCCGTAGGTTTCTCATGTTATTCAACCTCTGCATTGCCATAGCCAATCTCCGTCTGACTTCCTTCAGACAATCTCCATTGTTGCTAATAAATGAGCCGAGGTATTCTTCTTCTTCTTCTTCGTACACAGTCAGACAGTAACCATTATTTTTTCGAAAAAAGCGGCGGTCATCCTGAGGCTGTCGCCACTGCCATAGAGCTTGTCTTGCAGTTCCACTGGTGATGGCCACATCTGTTCTCTCTGATCCTCGTATGTCGGGCAGTTCTGCAGCAGATGTTCAGCGGTCATTTTACCAGTACCGCACGGGCATTCGTCGGTACACCCTATCTTCAATTTGTTGAATAGGTGGTACCTCAGTCTATTGTGGCCAGTGCGAAGTCTGAAGACAACGACCTGCTCTCTTCGGTTCAACTGGTAATAGGCATCGTTTTTGGTGTAACCAGTATGTTCGGTTTCCCATTTGGTCATGTATCTGGCTTTGATAAGCCGTTTTGACTCTTCGTACGTTATTCTAGTATCTGTTTGTGGTAGTCTTGCACCTTCTTTTGCCAGTCTGTCTGCCTCCTCGTTGCCTTGGATGTTGCAGTGTGATGGGATCCACTGTACCACTACCCTTTTTGGTGCGGACTGCTGGCACAGTTTGCAGAGTGCTGCTCTTAAGTCATTAAGCTCAGTATTTTTCTGGCTTTTTAGCGCTGTGACTACGGCGAGAGCATCTGTAAGCAGGACTATATGGCTTTCATTTTCACTGTGTGTCACCATTTCGTCCACTGCCGCCCTCAGTGCCTCTGCCTCCGCTCTGAAATTGCTTGTGTACTTACCAGTAGCGAATGACAGTGTTATTTTTCTGCCATTTGGTAGGTTCAGGAATGCTCCTGCCCCTCCGTTCTGTGTAGTTTTTGTTACAGAACCGTCGGTGTATGCATGGGTCCAGTCCATGCTTGGGTAGCTTTTCGTTATGAAGCTTAGGGTAGTATCTCTCCTTTCTTTTTCAGTCTGGCAGTTTTTGTTTGCAATACCTGGTATATTTTCTACCACCTCTGGAAATATATCCTGCCTCCAGGTAGGTTTTCGTACAGTAGTGATGGGTTTTGGTGTTGTTAGTGCATTTATGGGATCTTCGTGCATCTTTGCTTTGGCTATTTCTGCAAAGTTTCTCCGCTTTAGTTTCCCATTTCCCAAATTGTTTAGTCTCTGGTGCATTGGATGGTCGGTCAGTCTTCGGAGTTTCTCTGACTGCAGCTGGGCTCTGCAGTCTCTTCTATCGGTCATGGATTGCAGTTTTGTAATCTTTTCAAGCTCTACAATTGGCGTTGACTTCATGCCACCTGTTATAATTCTCATGGCTTGGTTTTGAAGTTTGCTAACTTTATCGAAGTTCGCCTTCGCTGCTGTTGTCCATGCCGCAATGCCATACTCGAGAACTGGTCTCACTCTTCCAGTGTACAGTTTCTTTAGTATGCTTTCGTCTGCTCCCCAGCTTGTGCCAGCAAGTTTCCTCATGATTGCCATTCTTTCTCTGGCTTTCATTCGGTTTCTCTCAATCTGACTTTTCCATGTCATGCGCCGATCAAATGTGACTCCCAGATAGGTTGGGTTGTCGTTTGGCTGCAGGAATTTGCCATTCAGACTTAATTTGGTATTTTGGGGTTTTAATGATAGCGAGGATATTGTGCATGTGGTTTTCTCCTCGTTTATTTTGACTAGCCATGAGTTCGCCCACTCTTCCAGCGATGCTAGGGCCGTCTGCATCCGATTTCTTGCTATGGTGAGATTATTTTCAGAGGTCCACATAGCCAGATCGTCTGCAAACATTGAGCTATCGACTCTTCTTGGTATATTCTCTGTAATATCGTTTATATTTACCAGGAAGAGTGTGGGTGACAGTACTCCTCCTTGGGGTACTCCCTGCTCGAGTGTCACCTTTTTACTCATCTGCCCTTGTACTTGGACTCTGGCCGTTCTTTGTTTGAGGTAGTGGTTGATCCATTTAAACATTTTCCCACAAACATCACTTCTTCTTAGCTTGACTCTAAGTCCGTCTTTCCAGACTTTGTCAAATGCCTTTTCTAGATCCACCCAAACAGCTACTGTGTGTTTCTGTGCCTGGTAGGCATCTTCTATCTCCTGGGCTATGAGGATGACCTGGTCCTCAGTGGATCTGTGCTGTCTAAAGCCGGCTTGCTGTGGAATTAGTATCCGTTTTTCTTCCAGATGCCACACCAGTCTGGTGTTTATTATCCGTTCCATCAGCTTGCCGACACAGCTCAGTAGGCTGATGGGCCTGTATCCATTTGGATCTGTTTTATCCTTTCCTGTTTTTGGTACTGGTACAAGTACTGCGTCTTTCCATGCCTGGGGTACAATTCCCCTTTTCCAGCTTAGTTTCAGGACCGATAGCAGTTTCCTCTTCGCTGTTTGGCCCAGCCCCATCAGCATTTCGTTTGTTATCCCGTCTTTTCCGGGAGATTTCCTTTTCTTTAATGTTCTCATAGCCTCTTCCATTTCGCTCATTGTTAATTTGGCCGAGGTATTCAAAACTTGGGACTTTCTCAACCTCCTGTTGTTGTTTGCGAATGAGTAGGTTACTCTTTTGTGTGCTCCTATTTTAACTAACTCCTCCATAACCTAGACGGCTGAAATGGTGTACACATCTTATACTAGTGTGACCTGTGAATCTATTAATCTTGATGGATCCTTGGCAGATCATTTCTTCTTCTTCTTCTTCTTCTTCTTCTTCTTCTTCTTCTTCTTCTTCTTCTTCTTCTTCTTCTTCTTCTTCTTATTCTTCTTATTCTTCTTCTTCTTCTTCGTTGACGTTCGTTCTCAAACTCCGGCTACCAAGCTACGAAAAGGAATGTGTAAGTGTCCGGATGTAGTCCGGAGAACGGAATCCATCGTGTCATAGTTTACAGATTGATTGTGATATTTGCACTTTTCGGTCTTGCACATCTGACTTGAGTATGGTATTTTTTGGTACCGCGTAAGCTTTCCCTCTTAGATCCCATTTCCTTAGCCAGTCTGCACACGAAAAGGCGGAGAATGATCTGGACAGCTTAGTGTCGCTGGCATCTGACTCTAGAAGTCAGAGTATGTGTTGCCGAGCACTACAGCTCATGCCCTGCTCAGCATCTTGATCATATACATGTCATTGAAAAGCATGTACCGAAAAAAGTTTTTTTTAAAACTAAATTGTCCTTCGAGTCTTGTCAAGCTAATTTCTGAATATTTTCTGCCCATCCCTACTTTTACTTCTCCACATGTTTCCAATTCTTGTGAATGTTGCTTTTCTTTATATTGATCAATTCATTGATCATGCCAGATGAATGTATCCAATTGTGTGTTATGTGTTTACAATGTCAAAAGGTCTTTATTTTTCCACATACACTGTTGAATCATATTCATGTTCTACACAGTAAATATTGTTTGATACTTTTTTAAATGTCACCTCTCGTCTCTGCCAATAACCCAACTGCGAGTGCAGAATTTCAGCTCTTTCATTACTGCAGACAACAGCATGGCTAGGACAGTAGATCCACAAACGTTCCCGAAGGTTCGAGACTTCTATGTCCACTATCCACAGCCAGATCATCTCCACCTTCCGAAGCAAAGATTGAGGGTCATGTACGATTACGGCCCTCATTAGGGAGGTCCCTGATAGACACATCATATCCGAAGACACTGACTCGATCTCCGTTCTGACATGGGAGTTGTTTTATGCACCGCGCCTCTCAGTAGAGAAGCTCCAAATCGGCTTTCTTACTGGTTAGCTCGGATCCATCAAGAATCACAGTTGATATGATAGTTGTTGTACAGTTGATCAACGACCGCATTTTGGATGAAGACATGTCTAGACGATACGGCGACCTGGCGCACAGGGTTGGTCGTGTTGTGGATTTACGTTATGGCATTAGCATTCACAATGTGTGAATACAGATCAATATTTATCATATAGTAGTTACACTAGTGCTAGGGAATGAATTTGTTAGAGATTGCAGTAAAAGTTTGTCCCACAGTAGTTACACTGTTGCGGCGGAATGAAGTTGTTAGAGATTGCAGTAAAGGTTTGCCCCACAGTAGTTATACTATTGCTTGGGAATGAAGTTGTTAGAGATTGCAGTAAAGGTTTGCCCCACAGTAGTTGCACTACTGTCGGAAAATGGCATTGTCAGAGACTTTAGTAAAGGTTTGTCTCACAATAGTTGCACTACTGCGGAAGAATGAAGTCTTCAGTAAAGGTTTGCCATATAGTAGTTACACTACTGCGGAGGAATGAAGTTGTTAAAGACTTCAGTATACTAAACCATAGTATAGCATCAGGTAGAGTGTCCAGCTTTTTCCATTGCTGCTTTTTATTTCCCTAATCGTATGATAAATAACCATTTACATATGGGTGAGCTGGAGCGTGAGGATACCTTTCTGGTTAAAAGCGAGTGCTATAACACTGTGCTAATCAGACACTCTTGTACGAACGGAAAGAACGGATTACCAGTAAAAACTCATTTCATGAGAGCTTTACGCAGATATGCAATCTTTATGTCAATTAATTCAGTTTTTTAAAGTTCGTTTTACAAATAAATTTAAGTTGAGCTTAAAACAGATTAGATGCATTCAACAGATCGTTTGGGACTTCATGTCTCTCACATAACGATTAATGATCAGACGAATAACTGAAGTTGCAACACACACATTCATTTGAAAATGTGAATCCGTTATTCTCATCTCCGTTATAGATTTAACGAATTTCTACAAAAAATTGCTCGCAGCTGTACGTGCTTCCTTCTTCTTCTTCTTCGTTCGTTCTCAATCTCCCACTACCAAACCCTGAAAGGGTAAATAGCAGAATGTAGTCCAGAGAACGGAATGCGTTGTGTCATTGTTTACAGCTTGGCTGCGATATTTGCACCTTTCGGTCCAACACATCCGACTTCAGCAAGCAATTTTTGAGTACCGGGTTAGCATTCCCTCTTTGATCCCTTCTCCTTAGCCAGTCTGCCCTGCTGCAGCCTGTTATCCAGGATCACCGCGTGGAGGTGTAGAAGGGTCTTGGCAGCTATGGTTCGCTGGCCCTGACGCTAGCAGTCAGCTATGGGTCGCTGACCACTGCAGCTCATGCGCTGCTCAGCATCTTGATCCCGTACGTGCTTCCAATTAGCATTATTCTTTCCAGAGTGAAAGCTGTAGGTTTAGGATACGTGTTCTCTTTGAAATATTTTTTGTAGAAGTCAGTCAGGCATTTCTGATTTTTGTCTACATGTCTGAGTTCTAATACGATCCAATAAGTTGGATTTGCAGAGAAGGTGCTGGTTGCTTCAGATATACATGAAATAGAGAAGAGACGATTTGGAAATGTGTTTCTTGTGCTTGAAAATCCAGGAAACAGGTGTTGAATCCTTTATTAAAAGACTTGGCTTGGCTTCGTTCGTTCTTAATCTCCGACCACCAAACACTGAAAGAGCTTAAGTAGCAGAATGTAGTCCAGAGAACGGAATGCGTTGTGTCGTAGTTTACAGCTTGACTGCGATATTTGCATCTTTCGGTCCAACACATCCGACTTCAGCAAGCATTTTTTGAGTACCGTGTTAGCCTTCCCTCTTCGATCCCTTCTCCTTAGCCAGTCTGCTCTGTTGCAGCCTGTTATCCAGGATCACCACATGGAGGTGTAGAAGGGTCTTGGCAGCTTTGGTTCTCTGGCCCTGACGCTAGCAGTCAGCTATGGGTCGCTGACCACTGCAGCTCATGCGCTCATCAGCAGCTTGATCCCATTAAAAGACTTAAACTCGTGCACAAATAATTAGCAATCAAAATGACGGTTGTGTTTCACAACAAGTGTTGGGACGCTGCAATTATTGTCTATCCAGGGTCAAAGTTTATTATCAAATTTACTTATTGTATACATCATCATCAGGTGCTCTGCCGGCTAGCGTTGGCGATCTTGGACCTCCAACCACTTCTATCACGTCTGTCGTTTAACCAACCCTGTTGTTGCTTGTCACCCATGCCATTTTTGTAGGTTGCCCCATATATTCTCACTCGGCCTTCCTCTGTCTCTCTTTCCTGCCATCGTCCCTGTTGTCACGACGTGCTCCAAGCCGCCGCTTCTCAAAAGAAGCTCAAAAAAAAAAAAAAAGATGACAGCCCTGTTCTGAGCCTTGTAATAACTTGTCTTTGTGTTTGTGCCACCTCCAGTACTGTATCATTAGTCTTCTTTACAGTCCTGGGACCAGCAAAAAGATGACAGCCCTGTTCTGAGCCTTGTAATAACTTGTCTTTGTGTTTGTGCCACCTCCAGTACTGTATCATTAGTCTTCTTTACAGTCCTGGGACCAGCAAAAAGATGACAGCCCTGTTCTGAGCCTTGTAATAACTTGTCTTTGTGTTTGTGCCACCTCCAGTACTGTATCATTAGTCTTCTTTACAGTCCTGGGACCAGCAAAAAGATGACAGCCCTGTTCTGAGCCTTGTAATAACTTGTCTTTGTGTTTGTGCCACCTCCAGTACTGTATCATTAGTCTTCTTTACAGTCCTGGGACCAGCAAAAAGATGACAGCCCTGTTCTGAGCCTTGTAATAACTTGTCTTTGTGTTTGTGCCACCTCCAGTACTGTATCATTAGTCTTCTTTACAGTCCTGGGACCAGCACCATTCTGCTGTAAAACCACATCTCCGCTGCTTCCAAAGAAATAAGCGCATGCTTGCTAACTGCCCATGATTCACTGCCATATGTCAGTACTGGTTCTACGTAGCATTAAATTATTCTTCTTCTCTGTTCCGGTGACAAGGTTTTGTTGCACAATATTCCTTTCATGACTTGGAAGACTAATTTCCCTTGGGCTATTCTACATTTTCTTTTGACGTATACATACAGCCCATAAACCAACTGTCATTGTGTGTGTCATTGCTTTAGCACTGAGTTCATTGAGGCGAGCCGTAACTTTTGTTATTTTTTGTTTTGTTTTTGCAAAGTGTTTGCCTCTCTGTATTCTACTGGCAGACGAACGTGCATTTCCACTCCGGGCCGCAGCCTTTTAGGTGATATCAGGACGTGAAAACCAGTGCTTGGATGCGTGTGTATGTCTGTATATACCTATGCTAGTTTGGGCGCTCTCAGAAAAAGAAACCCAAGCAAAGTGAAATGGAAGGGCCTCACTCTGATGGCGCGTGAGAAAGTTGTGTAAGAGTGTGATTGTTGGATAGAATACAATTAAACGGAGAGTGAAGTAAGATGAAGAGAGTAGGATCTGTCCCAATCTCGAACGCCAACAGGAAATGAAAGATCGCACAGCCAGTTATGTTTTGTAACTGTAATAACAGTACTGTGACATCTTCTACAATGTCTCCTTCGAAAAATCCACTCACAATACAACCTGCCTGAACAGTCATCATGGAATCATTATTTTCTTTGTGAATAAGCATCTTAACTTAACTTAATATATTTATACTGGTTTAAAAGACTTTGTGGATTCTATATACAACCAGTTAGTTTGACTTCCCTTGATCTAAAAAATAATTTGTTTATCCATTATGTTCTTGAATACATTAACTGACCCAGTACACATTATTTCAGGTACTAATGCATTCCAACCATTCACCAGTCTCTGACTAACAAAATGTTTCCTAATATCTAATCTAAACCTTTCTTTAATTAATTTGTAGCTATGCTCCCTTCTTCTGGTAGGCGGCTGTATTTTGAAAAAAAACTTGTTATAGTCTAATGTATCCTTTCCGTTGATTATCTATGAAAGAGAAGAAGTCCAGGTGACTTAATACAGGTTTATAAGATAATCAGCGGAAAGGATCAATTATGCTATAACAAGTTTTTTGTCTATGGACACAGTATACCTGTTTTTTTCTGAGTTTTTTTCTCATAACTGTAATTATGGAATTCCACTATCAGTTTTG